>CAIGRT010166536.1:0-10729 GCA_903798405.1 Fraxinus platypoda | reverse complement strand
ACGTTTTGGCCTCGCCTCACGCCTATGCGCGCCTTTTAGAACACTGCACTTAACATAGATAATAACAAACAAATTTTCTTCTCTATCTTCAATTGTCCAAAGTAGCATTAGCTTGTACATTCCATTTTACTTGATGTAAGATAGTAAATCCCCACCTCTTTAGCATTGCCAATTGTCTTTGTAGACCATGAAAAGTACAACATTGTAGGATAACAAGTTCTAAAACAATTTAAGGATTTAGTGATCTTGTAGAATGACAAGATTACAAGCAACGTTTGAGAAATGTAGGACGGTGTATAAGTTCAATACGAAGTTAAGGGAAATTGAACCTTTCCTATTAATGGGAATAAACAACATGTTCGATACGTTAACAGTTGTTTCCTGAACATTGACTATTTTAGAGAATAAATGTGAAACTTCAAACATAAGGTCAAATGCCCTCGATTTTTCTTTCATGAAAGGCATGTTTGAGGCTAAATTAGAACTATATGCTTGTTCTGAGTATTCTCTGGCAGCAACTTGACATGACTATTTCACAAATGAATTATTCCCTTTCTCTTACCTCTCACTTCGTTGATTTTGTCATGCAAAACAATACAAGAATGAACATCCAACTAGAGAATAGGCTAGAATCAAATTAGGATAAAGGCAGTCCAATTCTCTGGGAAGAGAGAGAATGCAACAAGAGGGTGACTAGTCACCTGTTGGTTTTTTGTCTTGAACAACTTTCATGACTGAATTTTTAGGTGTAGGTGGGTAGCTGATCCCAAAATGACATATTTCTTGGTATCCTTGCTCCTTGTTCAATAATGTTAAATCGATTTTGTTTCATCTGAGGCTTCCTAATGCAGAACGAGTGAGAGAAACAGATGAAGAGAGACAAGTAGAGATTATGATGTTCGGACTCGAGTATGGGTATCGCAGAGTAGAGAAGGAGAAGGGAGAATGAAGAGAAGAAAAGGAATGATGGGAGAGAGTCAGAGAGAGAGAGGAACTTCTAAATTCAAGAGAGTAACATTAAAAAAAACTTAAACTCTATGCATAAGTCCTAGTTCCCCTTACATTATTCGTCAAACTTACATTATTACCTTCTCTGACGTGAGAATTAGGCAGTTCAATGTGTAATGCAAAGCAGTTTTTCATGTATTTTGACTAAGTTTCAATTTTAAATCTCACCCGTAGGAAATATAATTGTAGCATTGATACCTGCTCTGGCTGTCTCAAAGTGGTCTTGTCTTTTGTTGGGGAGTTTGGTCGTTCAACTAAATTGGGTTAATCATTCTAAAGATATGTTTGACTGGAAGTCAATGATTGCGGAGGGAATGTTAGCCCTTGTTTGACAATAATTTGTACAATTTATTTTTTGTACTCATTTCCAAAAATACATTCCCAATAAGAATATTATATGCATAAATTCAAAATTCTTTCCTACTTTTATCTTTTAAAAAAAGAAAAGAGTCTGTGTACAGGAAAAAAAAACACACAGATAGCATACAGAATGCACACAAATAGGTGGGCCTCATTTTTTTGACAATATTTAACTCACATGGGGCCCACCCCCATCTGAGTATCTGTATTTTTCTATATGAATTCAAAAAACAATACTCCAAAACTCATTTTCCCTTAAAAAAAACTCTTTTTAATGACTACCAAACATGGACTTATTGAGAAGAATAATGTTATTTAACATCAGTTTATATAACATTTAAGTGACATTAAATTATAAGTCTAATTAAATGTGTTGCTATGAGATTCGTTTAATTGAATTTATTATGTGTTGTTCCAAAACTAGTGCTTAATACCGACGATAATGACTACTATGTTGAAAAACACGAATCAATGTTAATTTCCGTGTTCTCTAAAATCAAAATTCTTGATGAATAAAAGAACTTTCTATATAGTTTTCTTGCATAAAAATATAGGAGTTTCTTTGAAATTCTTGTTCTTAAGAAAACTTACACTTCCACGTTCCTTAATTTTATTTAAGATTCTCGTTCTAAAAAATCTACAAATTTTGGGTTCATTCAAGATTCTCATTCTTGAAAAGTCACACTTTTGAATTTCTTGATTCTCTTTAATATTCTCATTCTAGAAAATCTGCAACACACTTTTGAATTCCTTAATTTTCTTTAAGATTTTTGTTCTTGTAAACCGACCTCGATTTTCCTTTAAAATTTTTATCTATAGATTTTCATTATATTTTTTCTAGTTGCTAGTTTAAGAATAACCAAAATTCTTAAGAGAGGTTGGGATCCAACAAAGAATAATGTTATCTAACATCAACCTACGTGACGTTATGTGATAGATTCAATTAAAAATGAAATTATGTGACACATTTAATTATACCTTTGTTGTAACATCGATGATGCTAAATAGTGTTATTCTCTAACAAAATATTTCAACCACTTACGTTAATAAAATAATTCTTCCCCTGCCTACGGACGGTCCTACACTAGAAAAATGAAGGTTCTTATTCTATAACAAACAAAAGTACTTTTTTCACTTTTTATATACCATGATATTCCATTTGAAAGAAAATGTTTAATCCATCAATGCAGAGTTTATGTTCGAATTCGATTAACAGTATTTAAAAATTCATTCAGGGTCAAGCATCGAAGGGGATTCTTATTTGTCCAAANCAGAACTCCCATTAAGAGAAGAGAATCCAATGCCCCGAAAACATAAGGATTCCAGCTTTCTTCAGACATCCAGGAAAATCTTTCTCAAATAATTGAACATAAACTTTTGCCTACTTTCTAATTGAACGTTCTCCAAAAAGTTACTATTACGAAATTTATTTTAAAAAAAAAATAGGGCTCAAATAAATCCTAACTTTAACCAACATTTACTTTCAAGATTCATCCGGTGGAAAAAAGTATAATTGAATCTAATCATTAAGTGACTATTTAAAAATAAAATAAAGTTTGGTGACTAATTTTGTTAATGACTTGCACTTCATTAGTTTAGTTGGTCATATCATATCAATTGAATATATTTTCACTTTCTTTCAAATTCATCCTTTTCGAAATTGTCACCTTATTACGTGGAATAATGTTATTTAGCAGTAGCGGTATTAGAGAATCAGTCTATGTGACTGTACTTCATATGATGAATTAAATGAGTTATTCGACTTTGCATTTAAGTCCATGTTTGAGCCACATTTGTTTGAGCCACATAAATTTTCATTCACATTCTTCTTACTCATTTTCAATCACGTATTTTTTAATAAAATAATATTTTCCATCACATCAATCATCGATAACTTTTTTTTTTCAACCACATATTTTCCATTTAATATTACGTAGTTGAATATACAGTGGTACTTAACATGAATATCATTATTATTACATTTGACTATTCAAAGTGATGGACAACGACGCCTTATGTACTGAAATTCACAGTAAAAAAATAAACCCAATATTATCGCCACTTTTTTCGCTTTCTGATGTGAAATTTGACAGTAAAATTTTGATCTACCAAAGTCTCAAAGCAACAAACAGCTTTTTTCAGGAAACCTTTTTTGGTCCGTAATAACTTCTTTTCGTACTCTTCTAATATATGTAGAACTAATATTTAGCATTTGATAGTTGTAAAACAAAAATAATAAAGGGAAAATTTTATAACTAAGAGTTTAACTATAACTCATTTCAAAACTAGGATAAAATGTTTAAAATTTCAAAAATCAGATATTTATTAAATTTTATTTCTAAAATAATTAATTAAATATATATTTTATAAATTAAATATAAGATCACAATTATTTACAATTTGATCACAAATTATCGAATTAATTGGCTAAATATAATTTTTCCATCGCAATTGAAAACTTTATAAGTCACAAATTTATCAAATTAATAGGTCACATATTATTCATTGGTCACAAATCACAAATTTTATAAGTCACAATTTTTTTCATGGTCACGAAAATATTGAATTAATTGGCCAAAAATTATGTTTAGGTCACAAATTAACAAATTTTTAGGTTACAAGTTATTCATTGGTCACAATTTATCTATTTCATTGATCAGAAAATGTTTATATTGGTCATACATTAACCAACTTATTGGTCACAATCAACTAAATCATTTATAAGATGTAACTACCACCAAACACTTATGACCACCACCTTACCACACTATCAATCGCATCGTCGCCAGAACCACTACATCCCAACAGAAAAACCATCATGTCAAACACCACAGCCAACAACATCATTACCACCACCACTACCAAGAAGATCCACCACCACATCCACCAACAAAACCACAGCCACCACCATATACAACATAACTTTCACCACCGTTGGATCCAACAAAGCCACTGTCACCCAAACACCACCACCACAGCCCCCATCCACCAATTGAAAACACACCCAAAAACCTACATCAGATCATAGAGCTGCAGATCCCAGCCACGACACGTAGCAGATCGACCACGAACTGCGACAGGGTGAAATTGACAAAGGATTAAGAGGCAAGCGTTAGCCAGTTGAACTAGCGACGATCTTACCTGTGACGGCGCGTCAACTCTCACTGGTTTCACACGGGAAGCAACACCACCTATAGCCACACCTCGCTTGCATCACCACATAGCGGTTGAGCGACGCTCGTCGCGTTGCTCTATGCACGACACTGTCACTGTCTCTCCGATCGCACTCATTGCCATCTCTCAGCCATTGTGTAGAGAGAGAGAGAGAGGCGAATGGGAGAGAGAAGGGAGTGGGAGAAAGAGAAGGTTGTTGTGGTTGTACATAGAGAGAGAGAAAAGATTGGGAAATAATTAGGGCTTGGTAGGGTAAATGGTAGTGGGGTGAATATGTAAAATAATTTTTATAATTTTATTATTATTGATATTTACAATTTTAATTAGATCTGATTTTTGAAAGAAAAACTTACAACTCTTAAATTTGAAATGAGATCTTGAAAACACTTAGTTCATGTAATTTTTACAACAATAAAAAAGAAAAGTTGAAAAAGATTTCTTGGATAAAGAAATGACCCAATTAGTGGCCCAAGGTGGGCTCGTCTTGGCCTATAATTTGCGTTAGATTATAGTGGCCCCAATTTGTTCATGCTTATTCCAAATGATGATCAATCAGAGAAGAGAAACGCACAAATATTTGAGAATAAAGTTACATTCCTATTCTATTCTTAAGAAATAATAATAATAATGAAGTTTTTACACAAAAAGAACCTTAAAAGAAACCTGCTAAAAAATGTCAAAAATTTCTACATATGATCTAAACCTTAGATTCTACAATTACCCCCCTAAGACCATAACCAACCCTCTACAACTCATCATCCGGCTGTTAAAAACATGTCTTGAGTCGTAATTTTCCAGCCCTCCCCGCGAACCATATGCAGCAGCTGCACCATTACCCAACATCATACACTTGTTGCCCTTCAGCGGTCAGTCACTTGAGTTGATAAAAGCTTTCCAAGCCACTCTCTTCCTCCAACGGCATCATATTTAAATCCGGTAGAATGAACCCTCCTTCGGATGTTCTCTCACTGTCTTTCAATTTGCAGGAATGAGATGAAGCCGGTTCAAATCTTGGACTCGGTCTATGCTCACTAGTTGATGCCTCCATCTGGTTGTTGTATTGTTTGGCCTCTTCAAAAGAAGTACCCAAAACACTAGCTGACTGTAGATTTAGATCCAACTGCAAAATGGCAAATTCCTAATGTCACCCACCATCTTCCTTCAGGAATAATGAGAGCATAATGTGATAATGGGAATGTACAATCGAGTTTTATATGAAGCCATAAGCTAAAAGATTACCTTCATTCTCTTCGCGTTATGGCTCCAAGCGCTCTGTTCACGGAAAGTCATGTGTGTTGTTGATGCTAATTCCTGTTTGACCAATTACGGAGTCTCAGTCAAATGGGAACAAACATGAAGTACTAATAAGGAGACATAATCACCAGTTGAAACAATTGTTTCAGTTAAATAGACCTACCTTCCTCAAATGAAGTTTCTCCTTCAAATGCAAGCTATCTTCCTCTTTGAGCTCAGAAAATGCCTGCAAATGAAATCATTCATTAACAAACACAGACAATGTCTTTCCATATAAAATACACAGCACGCACGAAAACTAGCCATTAATTCTCCAAGACGAGTACTCGTGCATATATAGGCAGTAATCGAGTAACAATTCAATGATCAACTGATGACTGTTTAAAGATAGATAGCCGTGATTTATAATACTTATTCAAATAAATTGAATTCAGGACGTACTCAACAAAGCATAAATGCATAATGAATCACAAAGATTGAGACTGTAAAAGAAAAATAAGATAATTCATGGACTGGAAGCCTCATGGAAGGGGGCTCCACATGAAGTCGTGGCTTTGACATAAAAGGGGACAGGTTACTAGTCATCCAATCACATCCATTTCAACTTTACTCCATTTGAAAGTCATTTCAGAAATTTGACTAAATGGGAGGGAATAATCCACTGAGTTCTCCCTAGAAATTTCAGCCTGCACACCCATATTTACATTCTTCATGGTACTTTTTACCAAAAAATAAAACTACCACTGCAGCAATAGTAGTATAAATTAATAGCTCTAACCCAAATAGAGATCAAAATTAGAAGGATGATCTAAAAAGTAAAAAGAATCCAAAAAAAGCAACAGCACGAAGAGCAAAGCCAAACATGCTCAAAAGGACATAAAGCAGAACAAAGTCGCCAAGAATCAAGAAAATAAGACAAATTAATTTACTGACCAATATGAACCCACAAAACACAGAGAGGTAAACCCACGATAAGCACACAAATAATGAAATGAAAGAGCGCCCACTTCACCAAAACCAGAACCCTCCCAAGTTCCTGTGGGGCCCAACAAACCAGCCATCAAGCCCGTCGTGAATTTTGACTATGCAAAGGGGCATTTTCGACATTCGCAAGACTTACTCGTGAAAAAAGAGCTAGTGGATCTGGCGTTTCAAAAGAATAAAAGTACACTCAACGATAATATTGGAAGTTACCAGTTACGGAGAAGAAAGAGGCAAGAAGAAATCGGAATTTTTCTTTTTTAATAATCGGTCTAAACACCGTTTTAAAATTATAATTGATATATTTCCTCATGCTACAATCGCAAAACAGAAAGGCAGATTCAAGTCCACCATTCATGGCGGAAAAGCGAGGAGAAGATGGAAAGTTTCTGAAAATGAGATTTAATGGTTAAAAATCACTAAGAGAGGAAAAAAATAGACAAAAAAATCTAGAAATCTGAGTGAGTTCAAAACTTTAAATTGGTAAGGACAGAGAAATCAGGTAAATTTATTTTCATTTCGACAAGGAGGAGCTGAATTTGGTAAAATACGGCACAAACTTCAATGGAAATTCTATCGACCTAGAAAAACACGAAGATTTTATAGATCGGACGGCCAAAAATCTCATGTGACCATCGAAAAAACTCATAAGTGATGAAAAACGAGCAAAATCTCTTGAAATTGTCAAAGTTGGTAAAGAAACGGATAGAGGCGATGGAAAAGACGTAACTAACGTCATTATGAAAGGGGTGTAAAGGTTAACGGGAACAAGAAATGGCACATGTAGAGATCTACGCCGACAACAAATTTGCGACAATCGTCACGAAAATGAGACTACAAACCTTGGATCTGACGGAGGAGGATGGATCGGAAGGGAGTCGGCTCGACTCGTCATAGCCGCCGTCGCTGGGTGAGGTAGCGCCACCACTCCACGAAGCCAGAGGAGTGGTAGGACTAAATCTCGTGCTCGTAGTGGTTGCTGATTCCTTCCTCATCGTCACCTGCTTGGACCGCGCTTGTCGGAGCCCCCACTTTTGCGGCGGCAAAGAAGGCTTTAAAGGTTCATATGAAGGCGATTTTCGGAGACGGAACAATAGGTCCACCACCACCGTGTCATCTGTCAAAGCCGCCCTTATCCAATCGTCCTTCATCACCACCACCACCGGTTTTTGTTATTATTATTATTATTCAGATGTTACAAGATTGAATAAAGATTTTAGATGGAGAGAGAGAGAGAGAGAGTTAGATGGAGAGAGAGGAGGGTGGATTATGCAGAGGAGGCGGAGAGAGCGCGTCTGATTGTGTGTATATATATGAGGAAGAAACTGGAGAATTGAATAAAGGCAAAAATAGAGTTGTTTCGTCGACTTGCGTGATTCCTTTCCAAAATTTCATCTTTTGTTGAAAGTATGATATATTGTCATCGTTGGCCCCATTTTGAAGAATTTACAAATTTTGAAATAGTGATCGATACAAAAATGTGTAGTTGAAAAATAATTAAAAATTTTAAATTATTATATTTGAAAAATGTATGGTTAAAATTAAAAATTTTAATGGGACAAACAAGGGCATGTTATTATTTCTTGCCCCTCTTTGATAGGGATTAAAATATAAATTTTACTCTAAATTAAAGTAAAATATTAATTTTAATCACATACTTATTGGAGTTCACAATCATATTTTTCATCAACTTTTATCGAGATTTATTAAAAATTTGATTTTAATTTTCACCAAACATGAGCTTAATAGTGTATTACGTAGGATTTTAATTTGTTCGATCCCTTTCGTGGGGCCTTTTCTTCCTTATATAGGCAGCAAAGCTTGAGTCTATTCCCTTTATCTTATCAAGTTACATGTCCGACTTTGTGATGTGTGGCATTGCCTTACTCTGAAGAGTCTTCATTGGCTAGAGAGTTTGACGAAGGTGGATGATCGTGATATCTAGGTCGTAACAGACACTCTAGATCGTCACTTTTTTTTATTGGTGGTGATGATCGGAGCTGAAGCCAGATGGGAAACCGTTTCACTTTTGATGGTTATATGGAGTGTTGACATTATGGAGGATATCCTTTCAATTTGATCATGATGATGCTTTCACATGACGACTTCCGTTTGCTGACCTGGGAAGATGAGCCTTGTTGCCCGATCTCAAGCATCGAGATTTTTAACTTTCTTGATGAATAAGTTCACTTGACTACTTTGAAGTGGACTCCCATACGATCAACACCAACAAAATTTCTAATCGTTCAGTTGAACATAGCTATTAAGAATATGTCAATAATTTATTCGCCTGTCACAGTGATCTTAATTGCGGCTCAAGTTTACAGCTCATGATGTTAAGTTCATGGATTGATTTGGTTCCGTTCAACCAATGCCGATCTCTTCAAACCTAACCTACTAACGGGTTTTGACTACTACTAATTCTTAAGGATAATCAAAGTGTGCAATGAATATTGATGTGTACACTCACTAGATTTTATCCTACTATCCACGGCAGAGTAATGTCCGTTTCGTTGGGTTTTTTCTTTCTTGTATAGGCCACAAATCTGAGTTTGTCGTCCTTGTCTTGTCAAGCTACTGTATTCGATCTATGATGCATGCCATCATCTTGCTTTGGAAAGTTCCCGTGGGGCTGGAGAGTTCGGGGATGACAAATAATTATGATACTTAGATCGTAGCCCGCAACCTAGGTCATTATAGATGCTTTCTTCTTCGGTCAAATGTTTTCTTTGATTGGACACAACAAAACATGCGAAATGGAAACAATATGATTATATCATAGCAGGGTCGAGTAGGAATGGGATCATTCTCCAAAATCGAACCACACATAGAGTGTGTTTGGTAGAGATTAAAATCGGATTAAAATTGAAAAATTAACCGTTATTGTTGACTTTTATTAGACGAGTGGAACCCAACAACGGCTATATTTTCAATTTTAATTGCTACCGAACACACCCATAAATTCAAAATTATTTTCTACTTTTTAACAATACATTTTTCAAAAAATCACTATTATAAAACTCATTTTCCCTAAAAAAAAAAAAATTAAAAAAAAAAAAAAATTATGTATGGAGTTAAATTTTAATAATTTTTTAAAATATAACCATACATACCTACACAATGGCACAACAATCCAACACCAAACAAATCATCATCTAATCCAATCCAATAGCTACACACCCACAAAACAAACTAATTGGACTCCTTCAAGATCGAGCCTTCTCAATTCTATATTTTCACTCTTTTTGCAAAACGCTGGTAGAGGTACAGAGCTCCGTGGAGGCGATGTAATGAAAGCCTACCCCGCGTAAAAATTCATCTGTTTAGGTAAAGGACCCAACAAACCCGCCCAAGTCGGAGCTTCCTCGGTTTTTGACTTCTCCGATGTCGTTAAATCAGTCAACGCTTCACCGCGTCTCAAAATCTTGACCTTCCCCTAATCAGATTCTTGCTGTCGTTCTTCGGGGGCGATTTGGATGAATTCCTACTATTTTGGGGGGGGGGGGGGGGGAGGTTTCATAGGCGGCTGGATTATATTATTACGATTGGAATGATTTTTCAAAATATCGTGTGGATGAACAACTGCAACTTCTTCCATGGAAGATCAAAATCGAGATCTTCACAAACAAAATAAATTAAATTAAAAACTTGCATGAAATGAAAATATCTGTACACGGAGAGAAAGTTCGCTAGAAGTGATGAAGAGAATAAACTTGTTGGGTTGAAAGTCGGCAATGGGAAGGTTGAAAGTCGGTAGAAGTCCATAATAGCAAGAGTTCCTTAACCTAATATTTTGGTGGATACAGCCCCTAACTCTTGATTTTATAGCATTTAAGTCCCTAATGAACAAATTTTCTCCCCTTTATGATTTTCTTTAGGGTTACACATGCAAAACCACGCATTATCAAACAAAACTACTCGAACTTGTACACATTTCAAGAAAGAAAGGGAA
>CAIGRT010166476.1:0-10963 GCA_903798405.1 Fraxinus platypoda | reverse complement strand
TTATTCTTTGGGCGTAATCAAGTTGGGAAATGTACTTACCATTTTTAGAATTTGCTTAATAGTTTTCAAGCTACTATAGGCATAGCACCTTAGCATCATATGACACGAAGTGTAGATATCGTATCTACTAGGATGAGGTTTGAGACAAGGATTTTAGGATTCGAGATCATTGATCGAATAGTACAAGTTGTAAATGCAAAAAAAAGGTTATGTCTGGTAGGCATAAGCGTGAGGTGTGAAAAAACACCCCTCATATGAAAAAAGAGAGAAACATGATCAATCCTATTTTGACCATCTATAACGAGGGCCTAGGAGTAAAATTGAGCGCACCCTTTTTAATATTTTTGAAGTTAAATAAATAATTAAATAAATTGAATTATTATTAATATTTTTAAAATAATATTAAAAATAAGAGAAAAATCGTTGCCTAAGCTCAAAAGGCTTAACCTTGTGACATCTTGCACATTTTAAAGCTTTGATATTTCTAAAAAGATTTGGGATGACACTTCTAAATTTCAATATTTGAACGATCATGCTATTTGTACAATTTGACAATTTTGATTGACAATTCACACTTGGTAACATCACATTCGTCCATTCCAAAAACTGTTTTTAAAATCAATGGTCTGAATATTGACAACACCAAGATTGTCAACCATAATTGTCAAGTATGATTGTACAAATATGTTAATTTATATTCGAAAATAATTTGCACATTTTGAAAACGTTGAAGACCGCACTACATTTTTTCTTCTTTGTAATTGTAATCAAGTATTACTTATTTGATAATGTTTTTATTTTCTAGATATTGTTTTAAATTATAAATTACTTCATTTTTCATTCAACTTCGTGTAAAATATTTAATCAATAAAATATCCTATATGTTGTAAAACTAAAAGATAAATATTGATGATTATGTAATCATATTAACATGCATAGATAAGTCTTATCCAGTTCACAGAGTCTATTTGATTCTAATTGTAACACCCATTTTGAACCCTATCAATACACACTGGAGTTTTAACTCTCTGCTTTTCTCTCTAATTTTCTCTATATTTATCTTTTATTTCTTTAATTTTATAAAACGCTATCAGCACGAACGCTTTTATCTAATTACTATTTTTTTCTTTGAACAAAAAATTAGTGATTGAAACTCTCTGCACCCAAATGTCTAATTCTGCACTCAATTAGAATATTTCATGTCTTTCACTCAATTTTGAAAATCCCCCATGCGTCGTTTCCTTAAATGTTATGATGGAATTTGCATGTATAACTTGTAATATAATAATTTCTTTCCCCCATTAAAATTTAATTGCATGGGGTTTGTGTAGAAAAATTAATATGTAAGTCTTGAGATGCATATTCCATTGAATTTCTTTACGTCTCATTATGAAAGTCATTGTTAAAAGTAATGTTTTATAGTAGTTTTAGTTGCATATTAAATTAAGTTAAACATTATCTTTTGATTATGTGATGGAACTAATGATGTAGATTATTATCTTTGTAAAAAAAAAATGTGATTATATAAATTGATTAAATATTGTTTTATGGTATTGATATATATAATTTGTTATTATCTTATCACAATGTGATTAAATATTTTTGATGTTCTTTTATAAACTTTATATTGATAATTTATTATGTTGTTGCTCCTGAAGTAACACAACATTATTAATATTTTAAAAGAATATTACTATTCTAAAAGAATATTATTCTACAAATAATTTGTTATTACTCCTACAATAGCAAAATAATATAATTAATATTTCAGAAGAATATTATTTGCTCCTGAAGAGCATGAATTATAATTTTTAATATTTCAGAAGAATATTCACATATTGCTCTTGAAGAAACAATAGTAAAATATGTGTTCTTGAAGTAACACATATTTCGAAAAATATATTATGTGTAATTTATGAATTTGTATTTATCCCTGAAGGAAAACATACAACTCATGTCATGTGAACATTGATTCTTGTATGATTATATCATGGTTAATCATATATTTTCAAGAATTGACTATATCTTTTGTTTGATTGAATAGTTATTCAAATGAAAAATATTATAGTAAACTAAGAGTTCAATTATTGAATGTATTATTGTTTGGTATATACAGTTGGACCATCACTGGATCAATAATGATGCGACATTAAAAATTCAAATGGATATTCAATGAAGAACCAAAAGATTCTCCAATTGAATGAATTCCTACTTATTATTTGTTTTCTTTATCGACAATTGATGACTAAATATTAGTAGCTTAAATAGGGACCGAATTCTCTATATTTTTTAAAATTAATTAGGACGATAAATGGGGCTCATGATTCTCCTGTTGACAATCTAAATATTATTTGTATCTAATATATATTAGATGATTGCATGATGTTCGCAACCTGAAGTTTGCGAAATTACTATTCAATTTTTAAATTATGGGTATAATTTTCATATTATACAATCAAGACATTGTGTCTTGTTAATGTTAGTGGTCCTAAATCTCAACATTTTGATAAGTGTCAGTTGGGATGCCGATAAATTGTTCGATAAATTGTTTAACACTACTGCTTGTAAATCGCCTCTAATTAATTTAATTGAAAACAAAGTACTTCCAATTTCTGTTTAGGGAATGCTATCGCAAATCATGCCAACTGTTGAAATCCTAAATTAATTGGGATTTAATAAGGAATAATAGTTGAGGATTCATCTTTCATAGATAGAAAATATTGATTGATTGCAGAGATTGAAGAATATCTGTACTTTCTTTTTTTCTACCTTTCTTGTACTATAAATAGGGCCCTTATTCTGTACAATAATTAAGCAATATAGAAAATATTGTTCTATTCTTCGTGGTATCAGAGCTAGGTTCGTCTAAACCTAGCCTTCAATGACAGAAGATGCAACCAACAGTAAGGGATAAATGACCTCCGAATCACTAAGCAGCGAGACAGAAGTTGTTTCCATCATGGGTTCAATTGGAACTAAGAATTCATCCTTTCAGGTTACAGTAGAGAAACTGAATGGAAGGAATTTTCGTGAATGAGCTCAGTCCATAAAATTGGTGGTTGACAAAAAGGGAAAACTTGGGTATTTAACTGGCCAAACAAAGAAGCCAACGGATGCGGCTCTTCTACAAAAAATGGAATTCAGAAAACTTTATGGTGACAGCATGGCTGGTAAAATTCTATGAAACCTTCTATTGAAAAACCTACCTATTTCTACCAATAATAAAGGATGTTTGGGATGTGGTTCGAGAGATGTATTCCGATGTCGAAAATTTGTCTCAAATTCTTGAAATTAAGGCCCGATTGTGGCAGATTAAGCAAGGAGAGAGATGTTATGGACTATTACCTGGAGATGACCGCACTCTGATAAGAACTTGATTTGAGCACCGAAGAAGACTAGGAATGTCCCGGCGACAATAATCGATACAAGAAAAATAGAGAAGGTGGAGGAAAATTTGGGGATAAAAAATGTATAATTAATAATTAAAATCTTTAATTAAAACCTGATTTTTGTATTATGAAACTAGATACCTGATTTATGAAAATGTTATTTTAAAAGAAGGTGTATGTGTAATTTCCTTTCTTTCAAAGTGGGTCTAAAAACACATGAAATGTTGAAGAATTCTAGTGGTGTTGGGCCTAAAATAATGGGCCTTTACTCAAAAGGGGCAGCAAGCGGGTCAAGCCCAAGATAGCAAAAAGGACGACCTTGGAGTGAACATTTCCGTAAGTCGGGACATAAAGAAGATATATAGGTAATTTTTTAAGAGCCATGAAATCAACCACTCAGCCTAAAACTCCATGGATTATTGACTCTAGAGCATATGATCACATGACAGACTCTTATCACCTGCTTTCCTCATATTCACTCTGTGTTGGTAATCTTAAGGTAAAATAGCAGATGGGTCACTCTCGTCAGTCGTAGGAAAATGGAATATTCGAATCTTTGATTCTATAACCTTAGAATTAGTCATTCATGTTCCAAATTTATCCTATAATTTATCAATAAGCCAATTGACAAAAAATTCCAACTGCTCTGCTAACTTCCTCATATCTCACTGTATTTTTCAGAACCTATCATTGGGGGAGATGATTGACAGTGCTAAGGAGTGTGAAGGACTACTATTTAGAAGAGGCCGATGTGAGTAAACAACGTCAAATTACATTTTGTAATTCTACATTTGCCCCTAGAAATAGTGAAATCGTGTTATGGTATTTTAGAATGGGTTATCCAAATTTCAATACTTGAAACGTGTACTTCCTTCAATTTCTCAAATAAAGAGCCGGTTGATCTTCAATATGAAATTTGTGAATTTGCTAAACATCAACGTACTTCAATAAAATCACGGCGGACTTCCTTCAAACATATGGAATAATTCATCAAAGTTCATGCGTCGACACTCCCCAACAAAATGGGGTTGCCAACTTAAAAATAGACATCTTCTTGAAGTAGCTCGTGCCTAGATGTTTACCACAAACATGCCAAAAAAAAAATTCTAGAGAGATGCTATCCTGACATCCACACACCTAGCGTGACTCTAAATTTCAAAACCCCTCTCCAAAAATTTAAAAGGGTCTTCCCTACCTCTCAGATTAGCTCTGATCTATCTCTAAGAGTATTTGGAAGTACTGCATTCGTCCATGTTCATCCTTAGCACAGAAGTAAACTGGATCCCAGAGCAATTAAATGTGTTTTGATTGGTTAATCTCCTACTCAAAAAGGCTACAAGTGCTATATCCTTCCAGAAATAAAATATTTGTAAGACGAGATGTCACGTTCTTTGAAACTACTCTTTACTTTCAAAAAGTCTCTCTTCAGGGGTAGACGCTACATGAAGATCGTTTTTTGACTTTGATCTCTCTCCTCCTGAGCCTACCATGAACATGAAATCTATCACACCACCTAATTCTAGTATGCTTTTAATAGAAGAAAACTTAAACTTAGGAAAAGATGTAGGAAAGTAAAGTGATAAGGAGATACTAGTTTATTCAAGAAAGTCAAAATCAAAGTACAAGGAGAATCTCACACCTGAAGCACCAAAAGAATCAGAACTGACCTACCTATTGTTCTCAGAAAACAAACTCGGTCATGTACTCTCTACCCTATTTCAAAATTCATGTCTTATAATACTCTATTTACAGGATTTCGTGCTTTCACATCTCACCTTGATAGTACACAAAATTCAAGAGATATTCTGGAAGCCTTAGAAATTCCAAAATAGAGGGAAACTGTATTGGAGGAAATGTAAGCACTAGACAAAAATGAAACTTTGGAGGTGATATTTTATGACGCGTGAATGTTGAGAATGGAGAGAATAAACGTGTAGTTTGAACCATTATCCCAAATGGGTAATATTTTGAAGCGCAGTAAAAATGATTGTCAATTTGATTAGACAATTCTCTCAGCATTAGAGGGAGGACTAAAAAAGCTAAAAATAATGTACAAATGCATCATCTAAATCCTCGCAAAAGATCATTCGAACTAGAAGTTCGAAAGACAAATTTATTTAGATGCATTTACTGACCAAATGAATCAACAATATCTCACACGTCAATTTTAAATGCTCCAACTCGAATTAATGTCCTAGAAGACAATTAATTAATATGATATTTGATTTCACACCTGAAGCGTAATAATATTCGATTCTAAAATAAAAATTCTCTAAACGAAAATGAAGCAATTAGCAAGGATAGTCTCATTAAGGAGACATATACTCTTGATGAGTATTTAGAGATAACAAACTATAAAACCCCGGAAGAGGTTTAGGTACCGAATATGTTGAAAATTGAGATATTCCAATAAATTATGTTATTATGGAAAAAAAAAAACTAGAATCGAAAATAGAAAAGAAAAAGTTGTCGACGACATTTTTTCACACGTCCACTGCATCATATTATGAATAGCAAGGACTCGAAATAAGTTCGTCGAAACATATCGATCGAAATAATGATTGACCAAATAAAATGACGCGATCATACTAAAATTGAATTTACTAGAGAAATATGAAGTTTCTAGAAGCGACCTTAGTAAAATTGAATTTATTAGAGAAATTTGGAATTTCTGGATTTACAGTCTAAATGCCTAAAGGTGTGTACTTATGCGAAATGAAAATAGAAAAAGTAAAATCGCAATATTAAATGTAAGACTCTTTACATAATGAGTTTCGCGAAGATTCGTATAAATAGATAAATTATTTATAGACAATTTATCTTGTATAGTTTTAATACTATTTTTGAAGAATTTTATGCCTGAAGACCAAGATTTTGTTCCATCGAGTTTTCCTGGCAAGATTTTTAATTAAACAACTTTTGTAGCGTATTCAAAAGAATAATGTATTATTTTTCCTTTATTAGGATTTTTCTCACGGGATTTTCCCTAATAAAGTTTTAACGAGGCATATTCTTTGTACAATGAATGTCCATAACCTACAAAACATTTTCCATCAAAATAATACTCTGATATGCACGAAACCCCCGAAGAGATCGAAAAGAGCTATTTTTCGAATCATCATGTTACTAGTCATAAAAAAATAATAAATATTTCATATGAAGACGATATTATTTGAAGAAATTGAAGGACAAGATATTAATATTGAAGACTGACATACAAGACATGAATCGCTTGATACAAGAATTAAAATCATGGAGATTATATATACTCTTTTTCCTTCGATCCAATTTTATCCCATTGGGTTTTCTTGAAAATGTTTTAACAGGGCAACATTTTATTACTCCAAATTATTGTACTTTTATTTCATTTGTTAGCATTTTTGTCCCATTGAATTTTTGCTCAACAATGTTTCAATAAAATAGTTATTGTGTAAATAATCATCAAATGGGAGTGTTATAAAATTATAAGATAAATATTGATGATTATATAGTTTTATCAACGTGCATAAATAAGTCTTACCTAGTTTTAAAAAATCTATTTCACTACAATTGTACCTCTCATTTTGAACCCTATAAATTCATATCTTGATTCTCAATAAAATACTTGAGTTTTAACTCTTTATTTATTCTCTATATTTTTCTTTTATTCCTTTTATTTTATAACACTATACATTTATTTAAAAGAGATTATTATTTTTCTTTTCTTGTCAGAGTGACTTCCCTAAAATACCCTCCATTCATAATTCAATACTGCATACCAAACATTCTCTCATGAATCATTGCCCATCACCCAAGGACAAACAACAAAGCGCCAACTTCATGAGATCAAAGCCTAACTCAAATAGTAAAATAGAAACATTATTAAGAAAATGACCTCGGTTCGAATTAGATTCGTCGGAGATGGTGAAATTTAAAAAAGATAAATAAAAAATAATACTCCAACTAGACTAATCTGCAACCAACTTCGACAATTTTGGCACAAAAATTAATGTAACAAGAGCAACCCTTTCTTAGCCCTCCAAAGAAGCAACATTTTAGTATGAATATTAAGACTATTCCATTCTCACCATCTTTGAATTATATTCTCCTTACAACCTTTCAAATATCATTTATTCTCTTTCATCATCCTTGTAAGTGTTCAAGACAGATCGAAATGTACATAATTTGTTCTTCCACCATGTGGTTAACCACTTAGTCGAATATTCCATCAGTCAATGAATATAAGAACTAAGCCCTCCCCCGAATCATAATTTAAACTTTCCACTGGCAAAATATATACACATTGTGGGATATCATATATCCTGGCGAGTACATCTCTCCACTGACATCATGCTTTTGAGCGCTTTAAGTAGACCAATACACAGATGCCTGTAAGAACAAATGCTCCTGCAAAAATCCCAGAGCCAAGAGCGATCCGTCCAGCTCTGCCCACAGTGGCAGTTTCCAACTGTGGCTTTGTCATAACACCACTTGAATCATGGTACTCCACATGCAATCTCAGAACCTAGCATATATGAAAGTAATAGTGACGTCGAAGAATGTCCAAAGGCATAGAACATTATTAGAAGTCAATTAAATTTCTGAAGTTCTAGACAGCAAACTGAAGTTCAAATCACAAAGCTAAGTTCCTAAGACCAACAGTTGTAAACTTGTATGACTGATGCCAATATCCTCGTCACTAGAAGATAATTTGGAACACATGCAATAAAAGTTCAGAATTTTAGTTAGACACTATGAAATAGTAATTTTGATATCACAATCACAGAAATAACAATAGCAGTGGCAGGCCGTAAAATGATGTTCAAAGTGCCAATTAATGTATGGTCGATTGTTGACTTTTTGCTTTAATAAAAAGGAGAAAGCAACTTCACTTCTAAACTACGGCTCCTCCTAGATGGATTGCATTACGAGTATAACTAATTACCAATCAAGCGTGCCAAAACTTTTGGGATACTCTCAAGAGTCTAAGCTATTGCCTATGGCCCTGCAGGTCCGCTTTGTGGTGGGTAGAGGGCTATTTCAGCAGGAGGGACCCTTTAGAGCTTTTTTGGATTTCATTATGACCACGTTATAAAATTTAAAGTCAAAATCAAGCATTAATTTTAATCACACATTTCGTGGGATTCATTACTCCTCTTCATTATAATCTCATTATAATTTTCCCAAACAAGCACTTAGATCAAAAGAAAAGATCTTGTTTCCCTTCTTAGATGAATCCCCCTACTCACGGAAGAAAGAGACCATTAGAGCGTATATAACCAGTCTCTAGATAGTTCTTCTTTCGGTTAAGCTGTTGACACATCTGGATTCTGTAACTAATTTTTTGTTGTAAGATTCCACTTCTACTGCTATTTATAGACAGCTGCATAGGTGAGTATTTCAATGAAAATTTCATTTTTCTTCCATGTCTTCTTTTCTGTACGTAATATGGTATCAGAGCAAGCGTGCTGCGTTCATCTTCTTCATCGATATTGACACAATTCTGCAAGATTAGTTTGATCTCTATTCTGAGCTTCAAATGGAGTCCACTTAGTCAGAAAACTTTCCTGATCCAAAGTCATCTGCAAGCAAGTCTGCTGTTGATCCTTCTAGCCCATATTTCTTGCATCAGTCTAATAGTCCAGGATTGATACTTGTTTCTCAGTAACTTACAAGAGATAACTATGCCTCTTGGAGTTGTGAGATGATGATAGCTTTGTCTGTGAATAATAAACTTGGATTCATTGATGGTTTCATAACCACAAATCTGAAGGTGATGATTCCGATTTACTTAATTCCTGGACTAGAAACAACAACATCGTCATCTCTTGGATTTTAAATTCCGTATCCAAAGAGATATCTGCTAGTGTAATCTTCGCAACTTCAGCTTATGAAATCTGGATTGATCTCAAGGATCGATTTCAACAGAAAAATGAACCACGTATCATTCAATTAAGGAAAAAATTGATGAATCTTGTTCAAGATCAGAACAATGCCAGTGTTTATTTTACCAAAATCAAGACCATTTGGGAAGAATTGAGTAATTACAGACCTAGTTGTTCATGTGGGAAGTACACTTGTGGGGGTGTGAAGGAGTTAACTAAACACTACCAAATGGAATATATAATGTCGTTTCTTATGGGACTAAATGACTCGTTTTCCCAAGTCAGAGGACAACTCCTTATGGATCCATTACCACCAATTAATAAGGTATTTGCCTTGATTGCTCAAGAAGAACATCAAAGGAAGATAGGTACACAAGCTGCCCCTAGTCCTAGTCCTGACCAAAATGGAGCCATGGCTTTTGCTTTAAAAAAAAAAAAACTGATAACAACAAAGGGTTTGGTGGTTCTAGAACATATAATATCAACTCGAAGTTTGGAAATGATGAAAACAATAAGGACGGGCCATTTTGTTCTCACTGCAATTATCGTGGTCATTCAATTGATATCCACAGGGTTACAAATCCAAACAGAGAGAATCCTCACAATTCTACTGGCTTCAATTTAGTGAATCAAGTATCTGATTCATTTTTCCACAGAGTGAAAGGAAGCAGCAGGTTCAACAGCCAAGTTTTGGGAATTTCATTCAAAATCTGAGTTCCAATCAGTATCAACAATTGATGTCTATGTTGTCCACTCATTTAACATCAAGTTTCAATCCCACTGATCAACATAACAACACTGGCACTTCATATGCTACAGGTACATGTTTTTCAGTGTTAGCACACCTAATTTTTTCTTCCAATAATATTTTGATAGTTGATTCTGGTGCTATACAAGACACATATGTTCCCATGCTAGTGCTTTTACATCAATGAAAATCATTGAGAATTCTACGGTCACTTTACCAAATCACACACAAATTCCAGTTAGACTGTGTGGTGATGTTAGATTGAGCTCAACTCTTGTGCTTCAAGATGTTCTGTTTGTATCACAATTCAAGTTCAACTTACTATCTATTAGTGTTCTAACATATGTTTCGAAGCTCACTGTTAGCTTCTTTCCTAATGACTTTATTATTCAGGAAGCCAACACCGAGAAGATGACTGACAAGGGTGATCGGTTGAAGGATCTATATGTTCTTGACACTAAAGTTCTAAATTCAGTTTCCAATGCTTATGTAAACAATGTTCCAGTTCATATTTGGCACAATAGACTTAGCCACCTTTCGTTTAAAAGGTTGGATAGTTAGAAATCTCAATTGTTGTGTGATCTTACAAAATTCAATAAATCGGTATATTTGTCCGCTTGCCAAACAGAGAAGGCTGTCTTTTGAATCTAATAATCATCTTTCAAGTAATCCTCTTGATGTTGTGCATTGTGACATTTGGGAACCCTAACATGTGACCTCTTACATAGGACATAGGTTCTTTTAACCTTAGTGGATGACTGTCCCAAATTCACGTGGGTTTACCTATTAAAACATAAATTTGATGCATCCACATTTATTCCAAGATTCTTCAATATGGTGGCAACTCAGTTTAACACAAATAAAAGTGTTTAGATATTTTTTTTTTTTTTTTATAGGTAATCACGTAAATTTTATAAATCAAAAAAAAAAATAAAACACAAGGAGGGCATTATCAAGTTAAA
>CAIGRT010166472.1:0-13877 GCA_903798405.1 Fraxinus platypoda | reverse complement strand
TTTTGTAATTCTTCTAAAATAATTTTATCTCATCTATTCATTTTATAAGTTTTAAAAATTTTCTTCAATTTCGTTACTAGGCTCTAATACCAATTAAAAAGCGGAATAATGGTTAAAATAGTTAAAGCCAAAAGATAAGGGTATAATAGACAATTCACTTCAATATTTAATTCTCTGGTTTTGACTCTGTTTGCTACCTTTCTGGACAAGTAGCATTATGCAAATAATATTACATATAAACCCAAAACTTTTTCTTATTTTTTAAACACACATTCTTCGTCAAATCACTATTCTAAAATATATTTTTGACTAAAAATATGACTCAAACAAGTTCTAATATTTCAAAATTATAGTGAGATGTCAACATTTTATTGAGAGAACCAAAAAGTTGGACTCACAGCGATGTCATTGGCAATGAGAACATGGGTTTGTTTAAATATCAAGGTGTCCCTCGAGGTTCAATCTTTGCTTCCTACCTACCATCTATTGATTCTATTCAGTTTGAACTCGTTTTGAAATCGAATTCTTTACGAGATTTTATCCTTCCTCTAGAATCACTTTAAATTGGTTGCCGAAAACAATAATAATTCTAATAAAAACATATTTAAATATCTTCTTCTCCTAGTTAAATTTAAGTCAAATTTGGCGATACTTGGAGCAATCTTCTTTTTATTCTGTGCAGCCGAATATAACAATTGACGATAGCTTAATTTATAAAAGTCTACACAGCTTTCGTCCTTTAACAATTCCGACGATGGCTAGTAATTCCCGTGTGTGGCAATTTGTGGTCTCATTGATTGAGTCACATTTGTAATGTACTCAACATACTTTCATTTTCGACATTTAAAAATGCTTTTATAAAGGATGAAACGTCGAATAATTATAGTTCTTTTTTTTTCAACCAAATTAGTGCCTTTTGTAAACAAGGATTTCTTTAACTGTATAAGTATAAGAAACAAAGGAGTGCGTAGTCATATTATCGGATACGACTTGACTTCATTTATGACTTGTCCAAAGGGTAAGATTAGACTCTAGTTAGAGTTTTGAGTCAAAGGCGTGTGATCTACAAAAATTATTTTAGTAGCAATTACTTCCTTTGAAACTTCTTCTACTCTTGTTTATGACTAACCCTTGATAATTCACGAATTATGCTTATGGTATATTCTTTGTTGATATCAAGTTTGATATCCTCATATCAAACTTGATGTACATTCGCCAATTCACATAATGTCAAACTTGATGTACATGTAGCATGATTGATAATTCACTGACCTCAGATTTAGTCACCATGCCCTACCCACTTTACGTAAGAAATCAAGATAATGCGTGTCTAAATCCTTTGTCTAAGAAGACTTGTCAAAGTCATGCAAGTGGATTATTGCTAATTTAACTAGTAGAGAAGGGTGTCTTCGAGAACGCCTCTCTGAATTTCTGGGATGGTTGCTAGGAGTCTCTAGCAAAGTTTGCAGAGTGGACTATGTCTAAATAAAATTGCCAAGTTTTTACCAAGTTCTTATATTCATGAATCCTTTTACAAAGTCTGATGCCATCACAACATTTACAGATTATATAATTTCAAAATGTAAAGATACAATGATATTAATCTTATTGTACCATTCACTTTTTTATCGAGATCGTATATAATTTTTGTGAACAGAAATTTCTTTAGGTCCACATAACACATTCAAACTAGTTAAAATGCATTTTTTTTTTTTAAGGGATAATTGCAGCTGAGATCCTAAATCTTTTAAACAATAGCAAACTTTTTCCAAACCTCTGATTTATTGTAATCGTCACCCATAATCAAAAGTTTGCAACGTCCACTCCGGTCAATGAATGGAAAACATTCAATTTAACGTTAATTGACCAAAAAAATTGAGTATGACTACATTTTTAATATTTTTATAAAGGGCAAAATAGTACTTTCTATTTACCAAATTAGATAATTAAATTAAAAAAAAACTGAAAAAATAAGTAAGGGGGCTCCCACCCCTTCCCCAACCTCCCCATCCTCACCCTAACCAAAATCGTCACAATCGTCATCGCCGCCGCCACATCTCCCTTCACCTCTCACCCTCCAGTCACCCAGCATCATGAATCACTGTCATCTTCAAGTACATATTTCTTAAATCGATTTTTTCCTAAATCAGTTTGGCAAAATGAATCTGATATCCCCCTCCCCCTCCCCCTCGAGTCAACACGGTTGCCGCATCCCATCTCGCACTTGCAGCTCGGCCCGCACTTCTCGAGTCAGTAACAACTCTCCGAATACAAAATAAAGTCTTGTAAAACAAATGATTGGGGTATGCCCAAAACTTCTACAGCTCTTTCCTGATTTCTCCCCCTCCATTTCTCTTTGGTCAAGCAAAATTCTTTCAAAACAACCATTTTTATCAAATCCAGGCCACAAAATGAGCATAATTTTGCTTCCAAACACAGTTTTTGCTTCTTTTATTACTCTCTCGCCAATTTCTTATTTTATTTACTATTTGTGCATTCTTTGGTTCATAAGTCACTCACCCATCCGTTTGATTCCAGCACACCCTTGAACAATTTTCAAAGATTCAATTACAAAGAGCTCAAGAATGCGACAATTTCAGTGATTCCAAATCCATTGGCAAGGAAGGTCTAGCACTGTTTTATGAGCATTTTAAAGAAAATCACAAAGGATTAGTAGAAGATAATGATGGTTGGGTGGCGATCGCAGTGCGGCGGCGTTGCAGGCTGTGGTCGGTGGCCGATGGCATGGTCGATTTTATAATATCTGGTTTTGGAGTAGGTGATGGGGGAAGAGATACATATTTCTTTTTTAATTTAATTATTTAATTTGTTACATAGAAAGTTACTAATTTTTCCTTTATAAAATATTAAAAATGTGATCAAACTCAATTTTTTTGGTTAACTAACGTTAAACTGGATGTTTTCCATCCATTGAGCCCTCACCTGTAACGTTTGAAAATGTTAGGGATGACGATTACAACAAATCAAATGTTTGGAGAAAGTTTGCTAGTATTTGAAAGGTTTGGGATCTCAGCTGTAATTATCCCTTTTTAAAAATTTATCTATAATTAATATATTGTTTACTTGCCGATGTAATAAAATGAATTTGACTAAGAAATTATTTTTCATTGCATTTGAGGGTTTCTAGTTATGGATTCAAATGTTAGAAGTTGCGCGAGACTAAATAAATCACGTGGAAAGTGGGCAATTAGGCAGAATTTCAAGATGTTGCCTAAATCACAGCTGCAAATCTCAATGTTTGTTTGAACCCCCCCACCCCCCCCCCCCCCCTTTTTTTTTAAAAGAAAATAGATTTTGTAGCAGTAATTTTTTTTAAGAATTTGTTATTAAAAAGTAAGGAAATGTTTTAAATTTACGTGTAAAACTATTTTATTAATAGAACATGTAGTTAAAAATAAGTTTGTAAAAAAACAAGTTTTCAAAGAATGATGCTCAAATTGAGGCTCATCTTTCGAACAAAATTTGTATCATTGAGTGAATCTATCCTTTTCGCTGAAACTAAACCGTTTACTTGTAGCAAGAAGGCCGGGAGAGAAAAAAAAAGTGGAGAAAGGAGGCAAATAAAATGTCCACACCGTCCAACACAATGGCAACTACTGATTTAACGGCAAATTCATGTATCATGCTTTCATTTTTATAATTTTTAATATAGAACAAGAATGACATGTCGGACACTTGTCCTAGTGATGTCTTAAATAACCTCTAGTGTCGATTAAATCAAAAATATATGAAAAAATTGAACAATAATACATGGCTTGTTGGATATATGTACTTGAGTATTTGATGAATGATAGGGTTCAACCCAACATGTCACTTCCGTGGATATTTGTCCTAGTAAAAGTATTCGTGGATTATAGGTGGTAGGTGAGAGTGGATGGGGTGGGGTGGGTGCTTGACTGAGGGCTGTCTACCTTCAAGTTAGTAAAGGCCAAGGTCCCTATACCCTAGATGATTAGCCTGGTGAATTGAAGATAGCTCAACTCAAATAATTTTGGTTACAAACTGTTGACCGTCTCATTTCAAAATTTACACTGTTAGAGGTCAAATATATTTCTTCATTTTGTTGTCGTCTTCAAAACATCACCTTACTCGTAGGCTTGATTCATTCGAAAGTATGAGACAAGATATTTTCAATAAATAAATGACGATGGATTTATTTTTTGATTCAATTCATAATGATAGTGATCAATCATTTGTGTAGTTAGAAGTACGCCCGTAGAACCATATTGGTACGACAAATTCATTTCGAATTTTGTTTATAACTGGTTTCTATCCAACTTCAATAATTCTTGTGATTTGCCAGGATATTCATGTAGTGTGAGGTGTAAGTGTGCAATTGGTGGTAGCATCTAAACTTGCCAGGTGTTGTGTTATGCTTTGCATTGTTGTACCCTAGACCGAGGACGGGACTTTGGACCCACGGTGCATGGGTTGATTTGTTCCGTAATAATTTGCTCTACTTAATAATTTACCCTTCTTTATTTATCCATTTTCCCCATTTTTTCTAGGATTTAAAGGCATATTGACAGATATTGACGGTAGGGATGTTTTTCGTACAAAATGTTTGAAATAAGAGGATTTTTTGCGATTTTCAATAGATATAAGAGTACATCACAAATGAAAACGTTTACGAGGGGTATTCTGATATTAATCCATAGTTTTATTATACCATTCACTTTTTGTTCGAGATCATATAGTCTCCCTTTAGGTCCACACAGCACATTCAAACTAGTTAAAATGTATTTTTTTTGTTTTAGTCATCTATAGTAGTATGATGTGTACTTGTAGATGTATTCCAATGGATTTGACTAAGAAATTATTTTTCATTGTCTTCGTGGGTTTCCAGTTATGGTTTCAAATGTTAGAAGTTGCAAGAGACTCAACAAATCACGTGCAAAGTGGGCAATTAGGCAGAATTTCAAGACTGTTGCCTAAAATCACAGCTGGAAATCTCAGTTTTCGAACAAAATTTGTATCATTGAGTAAATGTATCGTATTTGCTGAAACTTAACCGTTTCCTCGTAGTAAGATCGATTATAATGTAATAAACAAAATTTAAAAAAAAATAAAATTGAATCTTATCGACACTGTTCAACCATATAAACATCGACTAATTCTTTTACTATCAATTTTATGTAGAAAATAAAAAATCAGGCCTAGAGAAATATATGTACAAAAATTTGATATACTATCAAGATTTTCATGTCACCTAACGGTGAGCCAGTCATCTGGACCGGACCGCACCCAACGAGGCTGATGATCGCTCACTAGTCCTTGCAACCTCTCCGCTGGAGGAATGTACTTCGACCCAGTTGTCGAATTCGCCTCCTCGTTAAACCAAGAGCTAGATTTTGATGAATATTCCGGCGAGAGCAAAGATGTAATTGTCCAATCTGGGAAATCAAATGGACACCTCGGAGAGGTCGAGGCATTATCTTCATCATGTCTTCCTTTTGATGTAACAGTGTCATCAAATTCTTGATCGTCAACAAAGGGATGGTTTAAAAGCATCTCAGCCGTCCATCTCTTACTTGGGTCACGAACAAAACATTTTCCAAGAAAATCTTTTCCTCCTGATGATAAATTACTGGGCACCTCCGGCTTCTCTCCATGAACGCCGATTCTCATCAGTAGCTCCGCCAAGCCGAAGCACGTCCACGGAGAAGCTCCACTGACCATCTCCGCCACCACGCACCCAAGTGCCCATATGTCCGCGGGAGGACCCTGCTCGTTTCTGTTGGCCATCTCCGGCGACATATACAGTGGTGAACCCCTCAATTCACACCCAAAATCACCCACTTTTTCTCTTCCAACTCTCTTCGCCAAGCCAAAATCCGCAATCTTTACACCACCATTTGGGCCCATAAGAATGTTCTGAAGCTTAATATCACAATGAACATAACCAAACTTGTGAATATAATTAAGCCCTTTGAGTAAAGCTTTTGTATACCGCCGGACTTCACTCTCCGGCAGCCTACTATCCCGGCAATTCTTCACTTTATCGGCCAAAGAGCCACCGGAAGTATACTCCAACAATACATTATACAATTTCTCACCTTTTTCATCAGTAAAATTTTCTCCAAAGCAACGAATGATTTCTGGGCAATCTTTAAGCTCATCAAGTATCAATTTCTCGTTCATAAGTGAATCAGAAAGAGACACCCCACAAGATTTCACGGCCATCAATTGCGGAATTTGAGAGCTCTGGCTTCTGGATATGGCTAAATTCACCGTTCCAAAGCTTCCACTACCCAATTTTTCACCACGAACCCAATCCATTTCAGACTGTAATTTCAGTATCGGTTGTTCTTGGATTTTCCAGAAGAGAAAATACAGAAGAGTTCGAGAACTAATTGAATTGAATAACAATTGGAAGTTCAATTATGTATATATATAGAGAGGACGACTTGGAGAGTTATTAATTGTACGTAGAAGTGACGCAAAACGTGTGTGTAAAAAACATGTGATAGTGAATGATATTTCGCGCTAAATTCGCATGGCTGAAAAACGTGTTGATGTGGTTGGTGAATTATTCAGGAACTTTTCTTATAACAATGACCACGCAACTCCACTTTTTTTTTATTAAAAAACGTTATTCTACGCGTCCTCGACTCATCAGAATAATAAATAAAATATTATTTTTTACCAAATAAATTATTTTATCGAATAAGCATTTACTGCATGTTTAATATTTAACACTGGATAGAATTTTGTAATACTAATGAATAAGATTCAATTATATAGTAAACAAGATAAGTGACTATAAATAGGGATGACAAAAAACCACATCAAACTTGATACTCACGGGACTCCGTCCCGAATGGGGCGAGGATTACCCGATTAATCGGGCCTTCGGGTCGAGGGACTTCACCCCAAGGCTAGTACGGGTAACAAGGGTCCCGCCCTGCCTCGTTTAATTTTTAATTTTTTTTAAAGAATTAAATATATTAAATGGAAATCACCTCGAAATTTCATTAGTTATAATAGAAAATTGCAATTAAGATTATCTACGAAATATAACAAACAATAAAAATTTTAGTTTATCAAATATATTTGAATAATTTAACTTTTAAAAATAAATTAAAAAATATATTATTGTCTCATTTTAATAAATATGGATAATAAAATGAATTATCAAAAACTTAAAAAAAAAATAAACGGATAGTGGCATTGTCCTGCCTTAAACGGGTAACGGAACGGGTACGGGACGAAAAATTACGCAGCAAGGCAGGGCAAGGTTGGTTGTCCCGACCTGCCCCATTGTCATCCCTAACTATAAACTAAATTTTACCTATTAGTAACTACGTATTTGATTTTCATATTAGTGGATAATTTTATTGTATATTAAACATAATTTAACTTATATTTCTTCTCCATAACGAATAAAATTTGATATTGATAGGAGTTTTGTTCTTCATTGGTAATTATAAGTGTAATACTTTACAAAATGTAAAGAAAAATGATAAATCAAGATTTATTCATCATAGTTAATTTAAACAGACTATTATTTTGTCAGTTTATTAAATTTTACTTAACTTTATTTCGGTTATGATCGTACGATCTCACTATATTAAGAAATTATATAACTTATTAACCACGTGATAATACAAAGTGTGGATTTGTATCAAAATGAGACTCAAATCGGATTTGAAAACAAGTTGCGTCCACTAAAGCTCGATGAAACGTCCATTTTTTCCATTGCTTGTGGTGATGTCCAACACACTGAGATGTTTCGTGATGGTTACAAATTGCAACTAATTGGCAAGAATTAGAATTCAAATTAAGTAAATATAATATAATATAATTATTACTGGGTAGAAAGGTATATATACTATTATATCTATAAATAACGTAGCATGCACGTGACAAAAGGAGTTTCATATTGGTCGACTTGACATCAATAATGTTAATTTAATTGGATCGAAGGAAGCAGGTAACCTCGTCTTAAATTTGGGCTCGATCCACTAGCCACGCTTGGTCCATTTCCCTTCCTCCATATGTGTGGGTGTGTGTGAATTCATTTCACTCGAGGTAAAACATATATTTTATTTCTAAACAAATCCCCCTTACCTGCCTCTTGCACTAATTCTCTTTTGTCCGACATTTGATTTGATCATCGAAGTGCAAATGATTGTCGAACCTTCTCTCGATCGATGACCTTTGTACCCTAACAATATGTACCAACGTATGGGTGATGCTTGAGTGAAGAGTGGATGGTCGGGATTTTGTTGGCCACATGTGTCGTCGAATTTCGAGATCAACATATAAAATACCTTAAGAATGAATTAGATTAGAGTCACTATGAGAAATGACAAATTTATTCCCTGTTTGACAACCATTATTTTCAAATTCTTTTTTTACATACTCATTTTTAACTGCATATTCACACAATAAGATATTTTATACATAAGCTCAAAAAAATTTCGTACATTTTAATCACAAGTTTTCCCAACAACCACTATTCAAATATTATTTTTGAGAAAAAAAATGGCCATCAAACAGATGTGTTCATATCGTAAATTTGTTTCTAATTACATCTATTTTAGCCCATATTTGACAACTATTATTTTCAAACTCTTTTTTCTACATATTCATTTTCAACCATACATTCATACAATAAAATATTCTTCACGTAAATTCAAAAAAATTTATTACATTTAGCCAGATATTCTCCTAATAATTACTATTTAAAACTTTATTTTCTTCAAATAATGATGGTAAGACATGAGCTTAGCGTATCAATCACATTTTTCATAAAGTAAAAAAGGGGAAAAAAAAACAAAAAGAGCCAGCAGCAGAAAAATAACTTTAATTTCTTGTTTCAAGACTGACCCATGAAAAAAAAAAAAAGTTCAATTAAAGTAACGTCCTTATCTTATGGAGTATGGACACACGCATTCACCATGTGTAATAACAAGGATCCACCACATGGAATCAGTCGTGCCTTGTTTTCGGACTTAATTTTGTAAAATAAATTACATACCTAATCATTGAATGCACCGTTTTGCTTATCACGTGAACTTTGAACCACTTATTCTCACAAATCCAACCGTCGGTGATTGCAGGATAAAGTTGTGGAGAATTTGGAATTCCAAGTTCTTATCCCACCATTTTTGAATAATTCTAAAATGCAAATTATATATGCTAGTCTAGTCGAGTTGGACCTAGACAACATCATTAATCTATAAATCGTGAAGGCTTATATTAGAAAGTGATTAAATAACATAAAATGCAAGTTGATAGGGTTGGGATCTGTATTGATACTAGTTCGATCATCATCAATTTTTTATTAAAAAGCCAATCATAACGAGGAGTTGGTGGTGACAACTTTTAAGTGTAGTGAAATGAAATAACGAGAATGTCGACAAAGTTAACAGTTCTAATGCTAATGCATAATTTCAGTGTTGAGTTAGTGAGTGAATTCGAGAATCGTAACATATAGTTAGGTGGTCTGTTAAACTCACACAATAAAAAGAAAAGTATTTGCACTTGCTAAACATGCATTATCACATACGAAATCAACAGACTCTTTCGATATTTAGCCCTTGTTTGATCCCCATTTTTTTTAAATGCATTTTATCTATTTTCTTTTCAACCACACATTATTCAATAAAATAATATTACACGCAATCCAAAAGATTTTCATTCATTTTTAATCGCACATTATTCATCAATTTTATATTCAAAATGCATTCTATATAAAAAAGTAAGGCTCAAACTGACCGGCTCAAAACTAACTTATTGTACGATGTTCGACCTCTTGGCTCACCCATCTTGCAGGACTGGCCAATCATTACTTAAATAAAGAAAAATATATCTTATCTATTTTCGGTATAACAAAATCAATCTTCGTTCTATATTGAAATGAATAATTGAGTCTCCTTTCAATGTTTTGTGACATTTGATCAATTCCAAGCATTGAGCCCCCTGTTTCGAAAGAATTAAAATGTGGATTTTAATCTAAATCAAAGTTAATAATTATTTTTAACAAAGTAGTTATGAGTCCACAACTTTTCAGTAACACATTTCATCAATTTATATGAAAATCTATCAAAATTTTGATTTTAATTCCCACTAAATATGAACAAAGTCTCATTGAAGTTGAATTTGACGAATTAATCGAAAATATCCATTAGAGTGGCACATGTCATACACATAAGAAAGAACATGGCGTAAACTGGTCATTAACCACTATTAAGGTCTCAAATATTAGGGACTAGCTAGTGCCCATCAAAATCCATGTCAGGCATTTTACGTGCCAAACTATGAGTCACACTTCAAAAGCAATTGGTAAGTTGAACAATGACTTTGACATTATCTAAACTTTCCCATAATTAGCCAATAAACACAAGTTCGGGTTAGGTTAAAAAATCCCAACATTTGATTCCTATCAATAAATGACAACAAAAGGGCAGGCAGGAGTCGGTCAGATGCACCGAACCACCTAAGCAAACTGTGCGACCACGTAGACCGTAGACTACGTGGGTCAAAATCAGAACCATCAATTTGAGTAGCAATCAAAACAAATTCAACGGTCAAAATTTAAGTAGCAGCAGCTCAACCGAAGCTTGAGCCATTTGATCTAAGGCGATAAATGGATCGAATATGGATCAGGTCTGTCCATATTCTATCTAATCTGATAAGAATAATTATTCGATTCAATCCTATAATTCAACGGATATTTGATTGTTGAATCGATATCCGACTTGCTATGTCATTGAATATCAAATCCGATAATCCGATCCGAAATTGAAGAAATTAAGAAAATAAATTTTTTATATTAGCCAACTTTTAAATCTTAAAATTAAATGGAAAGTGGAAAGTTGGGAACAATATAAAGCAACTCCCACCATTGGCCCCTTTGGTTGTTTAATTTATAAAATAAATTAATTATTTTTTATCTTATTTTAATTAATAAAAAAATTAAAAACTCTCCAAATATTTTAATTAACAATATTATACTATCATCTAATATTATTTATTATTTAAAAATTATGTGTAAAGTATAATACAAGTTTCAAAATGAAAATAAAAATAAAAATTTAAGTGTAATAAATTATGCGATAATATATAAAATACATTATATTATTATAACAAATCGGATCAGATTGACCTATATCTGCATTTGCTTCATTTAGTTAATGGATTATTGAATTCAGATCTTGATCGGGTTATCGGACTAAAATCCTAAATTCATCTCCCAATAATTTCATCGAATTCGGATTAAAATCCAATCAATTGAAAGTCATAATTTAATCTACTGGTCCGTCAAAGTACGGTGAAAAGTGGTGTAGCCACACAAGGTCAAAATATTTAATTTATTAAAATATTAGGACAATTTTTGTGGACTTCAATTTTTTCATGGATTACTTAACCAACATATGGCAGATAGCAGCTCCATTCACATCCATGTAGCTTATCACCGACATAGTTAGACAAATAGTTAGGAGCATGTGGCCTTCTCTAATGATAGGAGAGGGGTCGCAAGCAATTTGACGGTCAAATCAATCAATTTATAAGAATATATTTGGGTGTGGGACGTGTGAAAGACACGAGTCATAGTACCGTTCAGGCATCGAGAATTTATAGAGTAAAATGAGAGAAAACAATACTATTTAGAGTGTATAATATCGTAGTACTTTCAAATGGGCACTAAATGTGAACTTTTATAGTAGAAAGGGTAGAATGGTTACCGTTAAATGAAGACACAAGTGGTCTCATCTTGATGGTCGAGACGTCTTCTCACGACGTCATTCCATCAGTCCTAGGTTCAGGAGCATTTAATGTTTCCGAAATTAGCTACCATATTACCTAGGCTTGACATGTAAAAAGTAGATTGATAGGATGACTGCAAAGATGTTACATTAATCAATTGTAGATCTCAGAGGAGAGAAGCCTTATGCGCTTGAAGCCAATTCGCTTCGAATTGGTGCTATATATCACATCGCATCACCTTGTCCATGGAGAGTACGACCTCTACATAGAGGTTCAACTACTTAAGGGCCTCGAATAGGTCAGGTATGACAGTGATGTGGAGTGCGGCATTGGATTATCTTATTACATGGCTACCACGTGGTCGTTCTTAGAGTGTCGTAGGATGAGGTAAAACAATGTTAGTTCAAAAGAATTGGTAACAACGTATTTGGTGAACTAAATTTTGTTGTGTTATTTGTATTGTTATAAATTATAATTTCGTGATTCACTTGATTTATAATAATTCAACTACGAAAACGTATGAGATGTGGTGATGGTGGTAAAAGCAAAAAAAAAAAAGCATTATTCATTATGTATTTGTTTGAGAAAGATTGTTTGAAATGGAAAATATTTATTTATTTTTTTGAGAATGTGTGNACGTATGAGATGTGGTGATGGTGGTAAAAGCAAAAAAAAAAAAGCATTATTCATTATGTATTTGTTTGAGAAAGATTATTTGAAATGGAAAATATTTATTTATTTTTTTGAGAATGTGTGTTAATAACACTTGCATCCTTAGTCCTTATTTTTAGTAATGATACAACTATAGCGTAAAAAATGAAGAAGAACATGTCATCAATAAATTATTGTTTCTTTCTAATGTCGATTTGAATCAAAATAGAAGAACAAATAATAGCACTTGCATCCTTAGTCGTATTTTTTTTTTTTTTTTATCTAAATTAAATACTAATCAAAGTTTCATAATTTACCGAGGAAAACACTAAAGACTGGATCAAGTCTCGTGTTTCTTTTATTGGGGATTAATTGTACTGCTTTTAATTTTAATTAATTGTAGAACGTAGAGTCTATTATGACTTGAGCTAGTGTTAAGCATCGATATTGCTATCGTTAGTCTTAAAAAAATATTGTAAGAAACATTGCATTGTCCATGAAAGTATTGAAAAGATCAAAAAGTTCCACATAAATTCAGAAATGTTTGATTTGGATTCAAAGTTGATCTTCTTTTGAAGTAAATTTGGTATAGGATAAATTGCACCATACACCTTCTTTTCTTAAATAAGTTAAAATGTACCCCATTTTCATTCTTAATCATAATTATCCATTTTAATTAAATATTTAATGAGATTTACCCTATTTTAATTTAACTACTCCTTTAAACCTCCGAATTTTCCCTCACCATTCCAAACAACATTAAACACCTCCAGAAAAAAAAAAAAGTTTGTCCACCGCTATAATGAAATGACATTTAGAGTGTGTTTGGTAGGGATTTTTGGGAGAAGAATTGATTTTTGAATAGTGATATGATGGGAAATGTGTGGTTGAAAAAGAAGAAAAAAGTATTGATGTGATGGAAAATATTATTTTATTGAAAAATGTGTGGTTGAAAATGAGAATTGATTTACTGTAGAAAATGAGAATCTGTACTAAACAGGCTCTTAGACATTATGTACATCAGGATGTAAACCTGACGTACATGTAGCAAAACCGTTACAAAAACCAACCAACAATCCTTGTTGCCGCCGTCTCTCACCACTACTGTAGATTGAACCACTTCTATCACCGACATTGTCTAGTTGAGAATTTTGCTTATTTCAAATGTCAATATTTTTAACCCTTTCTCGAGAAAAGTACGGTATTATGAAAGGATAATTAACACATAATGTTATCACATTTAACTATTATTATGGAAAACGTTCATACTTTTCATTTTTTGGCATTTTCAACCTTATTTCCACATTTTATTGTGCAAAAGGTCATTTTATCTATTTTCTCAATTAAAAATTGTGAAATGACGAAAATACCATTCCCTTTAAATAAAACAAAAGGAAAAAGAAAAAAAAACTAATTGCAAACATAGTCCCAACTTTTTTGGAAAACGCAAATGAGTCTCAAATAAATTATTAAAAGAGTAATTAGCACAT
>CAIGRT010166469.1:0-12463 GCA_903798405.1 Fraxinus platypoda | reverse complement strand
GAAAGAGGAGTTGTTAATATAATATTGTTTTTACAAGACATAATTGTAATGCTTAGGTTGTTGAAAGTGTTTCACAAGTTCTGAATAGTATTTCATATGCCTATATGCAAGAAGTTGGAAAGGAATTTGTGTCTTGCGGCATAACAATGTGATAAAGTTAGAATGAATGCTTTTAACTATTTGAAGATGTAAAAAGGGATTCTAGGGCCTTCACTAATTTGTTATTCAGAAATAGGGAGCAAAAAGAAGTTATTAGATTATATTATGCTATGCTTAGAAAATAGTCAAGTGCATCAACTATAAATAAATGAAGAGTAAAACTTTAAGTTTTGTTTGATGAAACATATTGTTGTTGCTTAACTATAAATGTAGATGGGGCTTTTATTGAGTCATTTTGTATTATATGTAGGGATTAGGCATAAATTTGAAGTACAGAGAGTGAAAGAAAGTAGGAAGCTGTTAGGTAAGGCAGAAATTTAAGAAGCTTGGAAAAGCAAGATTAAGTTGACTATTTGAGGGTATAGTGCATAAGGAAAATAGATCTGGGTATAGAATGGATCAAAGAAATTCATATTGTGTTCCTCTTTGAAAAGAAAGGAATACTTACATTTTTAGAAATCCAATTTTATACATCTTTTCATATATATATGTATTTTGAATCTGCTACATTGGAGATTTAAAAATATTAGAACTTTACTAAATTACATTTAGCAATGTTGTTTTAAATGAAATTAAACTATGTAAGAAAATTTACCTTAGGATCCATTAACCAAATGTGTTGGTATTTCAATGGTGGTTTGTTTCGAGCTTTGTTAGGTGAGCATTTTTCTGAAACTACTGCCTTTACAATCCAGCCAGATTCTCCAGGTTTGATGTCAGGTATGAGTTTATATTCTGTGGCCATTTGTATCTGCAAAGAATTGTATTTGATTAGCAAAGGAGAATAGTTAGAAAAAAGAAGAGTTATAATAAAACATAAGTATTGAAAGATATACAGGATAATGTTATGTTTATAGTTAATGTTGCTGTTGGGTGAAAGGAAATTACCAGGTTGATCGCAGGAATGAGGAAATGAGACTGGAGAGGATTAAGTGGGTAAAAGTTTTTATTTGGTGTCTTATATATTGAGAGATGAGATGCACAGTAGATAGAAGTGGTGTAAAAGTTAGATTTCTGTTTTCAATATTGACTTGAAAATGGTTAGTGGGAGGCACTGATGTGTTTTTTTGCAAGGGACAGCTGTTGGTTTTAGAGAAGCAGGAGATCTATGTAATCACGAAACTTTAATTGCCAGGTTTAGCCAATGCACAATAGTCAAAAATCAAGTGAAATAAAATGCTGATTATTATCCAAAAACAATCTTTCCACAGAAATCACCTATCACAGCAAGAATTGAGTACGTCAAAATTACGCTTGAGATCCACCCCTTTTACTAAAATAACTCAATAGAAACAAATTTCAACAATGATCAAGGATTGGATTAAAAAACAAAGTAATTTTCAACTTCTGTACATTATGGACAAACACTCCAAATCAAAGAATAATCCCAATTCATATCCCTATACATACATACATACAAACACACAGAATACCGTAGAATACAATACTTACTTGGACTTAGTAAACATGATGGATCGAAAGCAGATTCTGCAGCAAAAAGGCAAACGAAGCTATGAGTGGGTTGAATTGAATAGGAGAAGCTAAAATTCAGCTGACATGTTCTTTTCTATATAACAACCCATAGTCACATTCATGGGAAGCAAATGATTCATATATTTAAAAATATTCACTCTGCACCAAAAAGAAGATTTTGCGGCTAAGTTTAAACTGAAGAAATACCTGAGTAAGCCTTATGAAACACAAAATTGCAGTAATGGTTTAATCTCAGATCGAAAGATTGGCACGTTTGCTCAACCCCACTAAGAAAATGGTAGTACAAACTGAAACATGAGTTCTGCAATTAAATGACAAAAGCATTTATTCCTTCAAATTCAAAACCCCTATAATAAATATTAAAATTCAAGATTCAGAATACAGAATTGATAAATGAAGACACACCAACTCCAACTAAAGTATATCATACCACTGCTTTATATTATGAGTTCTTGCACCCACTTCTTAGCCCGGGCATATGAATCCTGACTTATAAAACAGGACAGAAATTAAATCATCTAAGTTATACAAACAAAAGTCTAGCACCCACTTCATAGGTATGCAAATGAAACTTGATTCACGAAACAGAAATAAGAAATTAAATCATTTAACCACACACTCACAATTTTTTTTTCCTCTGGCAGCGAAAACCTGAAGTTCACTACTCTCCGTGCGTCACGGGGAGTGAACTACTCTCCAGCAATGTCCCACGGCTTCTTTATGTACCGTCGAAAGCCTAAAGAAGATGATGGGTTTTTGGAGTACGAAATAGAGGAATATGGTTGGAGAAGGGAACGGGATTGCTAGGGTTTCTGATTTGCTTTGGATTGGTTTTGGTAAGAGATGAGGCGGTGGAAAAAACGGCCTCTTTTGTAGGATTAGGATTTGGAAAAAAATTAACCAAACACAGAAAAACCACACAGGAAGACTCGAACCTTTGACGTCCGCGTGAGATGTCTTCAGAGGCGCCCTTGAAACCGCTGCACCATCTGTGAACATGTTATGAACAGTAAATTTGCTTAGCCTCTTTTACATATGGTAGGATAAACATATTTTGGTTCTTAATTTTTAAAAATAATAAGTCAAACAATTCGTAGTTTCTTGCTAGTAACCTTGGTCGTCAACCTTTATTGCATTGTCGTTTTTATAGCATATATGCATGAGGATGGTATTTTAATGCAGTTAGTCTTTATTGCAAATCTTTGCTATATCAAATTAAATTTCTACGATGGCGATTGATGACAAACACTTGAAAAGAATGGGCATTATGAAGTTAGAGTGTGTTTGATGCACATTAAAATGGAAAGAATGCATTTTTTTTTATGTGATAGTGAATATGTGGTTGAAAAAGAATGAAAAATTACTGATGTGATGAAAAATATTATTTTATTTAAGAATGTATGGTTGAAATTGAGTAGAAGAATGAAAATGAAAATGAGAATGTGATTCAAACATGAGCTTAATATAAGTCCAAATGTATAATAAATCGCTTTTGAAAATATTTCCTCTTTCGGACTTGAGCATTGGATGATTGTAATAACACTGACAACTTTTATTTTGCAAGTTTACTTGGACGAAGATCACAAGTGGGAAGCATTACTAGACTTCAAGAAGTTTGGGATTTATCTTTTCATTATAAAATCCATTGTGTGTACGAGGGTATTTGGTATATCGAAGAAAAAGAAATAAGTTAAATTCCTGAACTTACCAACTATTGTATTGCAGATGATTAAGGGCATTGTGATCGTAGACACTTCACCAGGTAGGCTTGACAAAGTGAGACTTGACACATGTTCTAAAGATAACGTCGACAACATTATGGGCATCGTTTAGCGATTGAAGTATGATAATGAAAGTAGGTCGAGCATCACTCTCTTCTTGAACACTAGAACAAATATTGTGAATTTCTATTGTTCTTTTTCTGTCCGTCATTCATGACTTCCTCGAACCGCTCGAATGAACCTTGTTCTTTAGTCACCTAGTAGAAGTATGTCTTCTTTGTTTTGAAGTTACCTCTCTTTAGCGTTAGAGGTGCAGATGATTTGACTATTTAAGAAAGGAAGGAATTAAATTTGTAACTTATCAGCATGTTTGCCAAGCTTAAAATCCAATTAAAATTGAAAATATAGTCGTTATTGGGTTCCACTCGTCTAATAAAAGTCAACAATAACGACTAATTTTTCAGTTTTAATACGATTTTAATCTCTATCGAATACGGCCTAAATCCAATAGTTATAAAGTATAAGCAGAGGGTGGATTTAAAGTATAAATTATAAAATCATCAATCATTCTAGCACCTAACTCTAATTTAATTGAAATTCACGTACGGTTTTAATATTCAAATTAACAATTTTCTCATGTGATGATCCAAATTCACGAATTCAAATAAACTGAGGATCTAAAATTCCACTTTTAAAAGGTTGAGGGCTCAAAATTATAATATCTGAAAGATTGGTGAGTCCATCCGTAGGTTACCCCAAAAATATGGAAACATTGTAGCAAAGGTCCAAATATTTCATTTTGTTACAGAATACACCTTAACTTTTTATTTTTGTGATCGCAATCCCAAACCTTTAACTTTCTTTGCAGATGGAGTCTATTTGACAGAATCCATCCACTTATTCGTACCACTTCTACATAAACAGTTACATAATTATTTACATACAAATGATGTGTCAAAAAAAAAGAGAATAAGTTTTTTTTGTTTATTTGGTTAAAGAAATTTTATTCTAATCATATCTCACCACATCATGCTTATGTAAATCATTATATAAGTTTATAAGTATTACAACCGAACAAAGCTTAACTGTTTGTCTACTCCAAACATTCCATCCCCACTCGCCACCCAACCCAACGCCAAAACCCAGAAAACCAGCCACTATTGCCATTGTCGCCCATCGTCGTCCATCTACCCGATGTCTCATCATCTATCGTCATCACCGCAAATGCTACCACCAATTATCCAAATCTAAAAAAAAAAACACAAAACCACTCAAATCAAAAAAAATTTAGAACATTTGCGCTCCCACAACCGGCCACTCGTCAGAACTCTTCGACCCAAATCCATTTTCACTCCCACAATCTTCTAGAACCCCGCGTTGTATACATATTTACTCTCATTCCACCATTCCCATAACACATTTTCATCGTCTTCTTCAGGAAAATCCAGGGGTCAAGGTAAAGTCTTGAGCTCTTATTCTCCTTCATCATGCCTTTCAAACTTCAATGCAACAAGACCCTCCCAATCTTTGAGTACTCCAAAGCAAAATCAATCTTTTGTCATAGAAGTTGGAAGAATCATACCTTAAAAGCTAACTATTGAAGTTGGAGAGCCCAAACATATATAAACTACGCAAAAGAAGCCCATACTTTCGATGTGGGATTCAAACCTCAATAAGTTCCATCGGAACCATGCCAAACCATCACGCTTCCGACCCTGGTGCCCATGTGGGACAGGCACCCATACACTAACTAGGGTCTCGAGCTGCTCTGATACCAATGCCATAGTACTTGGGATAGCCATATCTCAAAAATTAGCCGTTGAAGTTGGAGATATAAACCACACAAAGGAAGCCTATACTTCCGATGTGGGATTCAAACACCCATAAGTTCCACTAGAACCATGACATCTTTATCATCAAATTCCAAGCTTGCAACTAAAAAATAGAGTAATAATTCCGTACAAAAAATTGAGGATAAAAAACCTACAATTCGAGTTGATTCAAATATGAATGAGAAATCAGAAAATGGGTTTGACCTATTTAACTCATTGATCACCTCTGGGAATCCATTATTTTATATTTTACCTTTAATAATTTGTTAAATTGAGTCGAACATTTAATTTAGGGGTTGACTAACGGATAAGTGGATGGAATTTGTCAAATAAACTCCAGCTGCAGTGAAAGTTAAAGTTTTGGGACTGAAATCGTAAAAATGAAAGGTCCTTCCCCGCAGTTTTCCCCAAAATTTTCCCATATTCTCATTTAGGAGGGTTTTGGGTCGTCTTCTTCAAACTAACTCTCCAGAGAGCAAATCAGTGCTGGAGCCTGGAAGAGTGTGAGAAAATTCAGAAAAAATGGTGAGACTAACGGCTGATTTAATTTGGAAAAGTCCTCACTTTTTTAACGCCATTCGTGAACGTGAATTAGATCTTCGAGGTACCATTTCTCTAAAACCCTATTCTCTCCTCATTGTGTATAGACAGAGAAATTCGTGTATGAATATATGCAACCACACTTGATATTTTGTCAACTTTTTCTTTTGTATCTAGGCAATAAAATTGCAGTTATAGAGAATGTGGGTGCCACTGAGGTCAGTTGCTAATTTTCTTTTGGTAGATTTCATTTTTTTTTTTTTTTTGGTGTGGTTTGGAAAGGTAAAGTTCATTTTTTGTTGTAATACGTGTCTTATTTTTACTTTTATTTTTCCTTATACTTGTTGGATTAATTATGAATTACAGGATCAGTTTGACACCATTGATTTATCTGACAATGAAATTGTTAAGCTTGAAAACTTTCCATACTTAAATCGACTGGGGACATTGTTATTGAACAATAATAGGATTACTCGTATCAATCCCAACCTTGGAGGTGAGAGTCTAATCGCCCTACACATTTTATTTTTTGTAATGAGTTTTAGTTAAACAGATTTTTTGTTTAAATTATTGCAGAGTTTGTGCCAAAATTGCATACCCTGGTACTAACTAACAATAGGTTGACTAACTTGGTGGAAATTGACCCACTTGCATCTCTCCCAAAGCTGCAGTTCCTTAGTCTGCTCGATAACAATATTACCAAGAAACCCAACTATCGTTTGTATGTCATTCACAAACTGAAGTCCTTGCGCGTGCTCGATTTCAAGAAAGTCAAACAAAAGGTCAGTATTTCATTCTATGCACTTCACCTAGTGATGCTGTTTAAACCAGTTTGAAAAATAAGCCAAAGAGAAATGTGAAACAAGATTATTTTGTTCAAGAACCAAATGAATATTTTATCAATTACTGTTGGGCTTAAAAACCAAAAAATACGAAGGTCAGAATTCCTAAATACAAGGAGAATACTGCACTACCCTATTACAGAAACTAATCAGATCAATTATACATTGGAAAATATTGCATGTAGTCTGTCTACATCTAATCATATCAGTTACATATTGTTATTTCCAATCAACCACTAACAAAATCTACACTGTATGGTACATGGTAGTATTACCTGGTAGAGAATTAATATTACGTGCTTAGCCTTTGGAAGATGGTGCATGGCTTGTATGGTTCATTTTGCAATACAAACTGAGAAGGAACAAATAAAATAATTATTGCCATAGACTAATGTCAGTAATCACTATAAAGGGGTAAATATGGAACTGTGTGTGTAGGAATTTAGTCCCTTCATATTCGCTGTTGGGAGTCAGGTTTATGTTGGGGAGGTGTTTTTTAGACATACAAGTCAGTCTCATTGTATTCACAACCATCTGAACCATGTGACAATTTGTGAAGACTAAAATAAAGCTTCAAATGGAAGCCAAACAATTGAATTCCCAAGTAATTAATGTCAGCATATAGAGGAATAGTGTTCAACTCTGCCATTAGGTTATTAATTAAGTAGAACTGTAGAAGTGAGGCATCGGTATGGTGTTGCATCAGCTGTGGATATAGACAAGCTAGTTGATGTATTACTTGGAATAGGTATTTAGAGCCTCCATTATACTCGGGAAACTGATTATATATTTGCGAGCTTTAGAGGCTCATTAGCATTTAGTAAAATGCTGGAAACTTGGTCTCCCTTATATTCACAAAGCAAGAGAACAAGATAGAGTAAATAACAAAAGGTTTTCATGCTCAAATTTAAGTATTATCACATGTCGATCTTGCATCAAAAACCAAATACACGGGGAGTACTCTGGAATTGCTCTCTCAATACGACACTGTTCAGAATCTTTCAGTTCTATTATTCTTCTTGCAACTGCTGCATATGCCCTCTAGAAGAAAAAAAACCTGTATTGGACTCTGACATTGTATGAAAACTCCTATGCGTTTGATAATCTTGTACCGTTTTAATCACTAAACATAGATATTGGCACTTGCTAGACCCTTCATCACCAGTTTTTTTCTTTTGTCTTGTGCTCAACTTATGGTCAAATTGATACTCTGAACTTTTTCTATATTAAAAACTTGTATGATCTCACTATAAATTTTTAATTATTGGATAGTAGAATAATCTAGGAGTAGGACAAGGCACAACAATTCCTCTTATGGATGAATCAAAGTTTAACAAATTGGCCATGGAAGAAAAGAAATTCCAGTAGCCGTGGAAGTCTTGTTTAGGGGGTTAAAATTGGAGAAGACCGATGGATTTGATGGCAAGAGAGGTAGAGGTCTGAGGTTTGAATTAGAACCAGAACAGAATATTTTATGGCCAAATAGGATGCTCATGAATAGAGATGTGAACATAATTGAGGTTATCATGATTGATTTTGTATTGGGAATATTTGATCTATGCTTAGTAGTATTTTAGGATTCAAAAGTCAATTAGAATGCGAGGATAAGTAGCGGAGAATAATAACGCTTCACCCATGCAAGAGATTTGGGCAAATCCAGACAATTCTTAGAAGGATCAACCCTCTATCGAATAGAAGAACTATATGCATTTTTCTAACACGTTGATTTTCAAGTACTAACAGGATTAGGATATGACACAAGGAAGAAGTTCAATAATTAAGAAATTCTCTGTACTGAGACTCATTCAGATTACTTAAGGTTTCATGTAGCAAATAACATTGAAGACCACCCATTAAAATCAAATAACATCAAATTTCATCTGCTTTTACAAAAAACAAAAACCCTCAACTCTGAAACACAAGAAATCCTAAAATTAAACATATAGTACAGAATAAACATTCCAAAATCGCCTCAAATTTTTCCATAGTCAAAATAGCAAAATTTTCCTGCATGTATGTTCTGCGTGAAATATCTGTTCATACACTGTTATAGTTGTACTGTATTGCATATGAATATCCAATTTGACAATGGATTGAAGTTTTACTCCCAGTAGAGCTATAATAAGAAATTGTGCTGCAATGCATGACCGAGAACAGTCATTACGTGCATCTGGATACAGTATTTCTTTCTCAGAGCATCTTAGCCAGTGCTTGACCCTATTTCTCGAACCTCCCCAGTATCTCCATGCCTATATGGTGTTGTGCTTCTGTGTTATGAAAAATAAATGCACAGCATTCAGAAACTATAAACGGAAACAAAAAGTCAAAATGTATAGTTGTTTCTCAAGTTGCAAAATTGGATGGATGGATGGGAGCTATTTAATATTCATGTCACTTATTACACATATCCGGGCACCTAACTGTTTCTATTTGGCATGGTTGAATATTTTGCATTTGTAGTGAAAGTTTCATCATGTACATGGTTGTAACAAAAGTTGTGTATCTTATGCGTGACAGAAAACATTTTCCGGTATGGCTCATAATCTGAATGGATATGACACGTAAAGATTTATATACGACAGAATTTATCTTGGAAGATTTACTCAGTCTCAGATTCATGTACCTAAAACATTTGTGTTTGAGCACATACTTTGTTATATCCTACCCATGTGGATATTCTACTTGAGAATTTGTTGTGCTGTTGCTATCACAAGGCATCATGCCCATGATGATATTTCTAAGTATATGTTTTATTTGTCAATCACAATACCCGATGTATTATGGTGTTATTTAGCAGCCAGTGATGGCTTCCAAACCCCACATTCCCTTGGATGATTTGGTGTTGAAGATATCAATAGCTATTGTCCTTGCATGGAATATGTTGTCCATAAAATGCAAAATCTAAGATAAACTCGTATAGATTAAGACAGAATTTGTTCTCTCAGCTGCGTGCTACAATGTATCCTTATATTAGTCAGTATTGTATTTATTTCTTATGCAGAGCATGTCATTATATTCTAAGTTTTGCTAGTGTATGCATAATATGATTCTTGCCCGTTGATGACTTGTAATGCATACACTTTCCTGTTTGTGATAAACTTCTATTTTTCATATAAAGTGGAAGGTTTTTTCACCACTACCTATTTTCATATCAAGTATTGGTGATTACTTCTTAATATTCACTGAATTATGTCCTTTCGACTAGTTAAACTAAATTCTGTTTTTGTATAATGATGATAGGAGCGAATGGAAGCCAATAATTTATTTGCATCAAAAGAAGCTGAGGAAGAGGCTAAAAAGGAATCTGTCAAGACATTTGTACCTGGTGAGCTTCCAAGCGATCAAGAGGCCCCAAAGGAGGAGCAAACGCCCAAACCGGTTGCTCCCACACCTGAGCAAATCATAGCTATTAAGGTACATTCTTGTTTTTCTTTGTTTTCATTCTTCTCCCTATACAATCTGAGAACATTTATGATCTGCCTATAATAACTTTCGAGAAGTTGAGTAGTGAAAATCGGGAGAAAAGTAGAGAAAACATATGAAGGGGGAAAAAAAAAAGAGAGAAGATAACACAATGCAAATTTAGAATCTCTTATTTTGTCACGACAACAATGAGATAAGAAAAATGTTTAAGAAAAGGAATGAACTCAACTGAATAAGATAGAAGGTTTATTTTCTTCCTCATGATTCTAGAAAGTCGAATCCCCTCTCATCTTCTCTCACCGAAACCGTCAACACTCTTAAGTTTCTTCCTCCTTTCTGTACTGTGCTTATATTTTTATTTGAATTGCAATAGTGTTTCTATTCTTCCTGTCTTGCCTCAATGCATACCGTACATTTTTAATGTTCTGATGATAACTGCAGGCTGCCATTGTGAATTCCCAAACTCTTGAAGAGGTGGCCAGGCTTGAAGAGGTAATCTCATTTGTCAATGCAACTGAATAATTAATAAATTTCAGCTTAAAATTATTTTTACTTTGCTCCCGCTGCTTTACCTAGACTAGTCTATTTATTCATTTCTAGGCTTTCGTTCTTATTTCAAGCTTCTGAATCAGATCAGATTGATTCCATTATTTATTTGAATTTCTATAGGCGCTAAGGTCAGGCCAGCTTCCTGCCGATCTAAATATTGATGGTGATACCGTGGCTAAAAATGGAAGTGCTCGAGATGACACAATGATAACTGATACTGAAAGTGAAGCAAATGATGAACCAAGAGACACCGAACCCGAACAGAAAGATGGTGGTCCTGCTGAAATGGAACAGGTTGAATATATTGATTTGGCCTTTGTTTTCTTTTGTGACTTTTTCTTGTATACAACAGAGTGCCAATGTGATGTAGCTGCATTTACAAATGAATGGAATTTTCTTGATATTTATTCATGCTTTTGAAGTAGTGATTTGTTAAAGAAGTCATATATAAGTGCCACCACATGTACAACAATTTACATATAGTAGAACATGAGAAAACAATACATGAATTTATATGTTTGTATTGATGCTCTAGCTTGTGCTTGTAACCTACTTATTCATTATCACTAATTCTTTACCTGGAAAGTACTGGTCTTATATTATTAGCGCTCGGCGTGGGTGTAAATCTGTTAACCAGAGTCCAATGGGCAATGGCGCCCAGCCCCAAAACATCAAACCCAAACAGACAAATTGTTGAATTGAATTGTACCTGTCTCTGCACTCAGTTCCTGAGTCCTTGAATTAATGCTTTCTTGAACTCCCAGTTCTTTCTCTTCTTTCTTTTTTCGAAGGCCGTGATATACTCTGCTTGATGGATGTGCTATTAGTTACCTTGTCGGTTTAGCTTGTTTTATTGACCTAACAGTTTTTCTTGTTTACTTCTTTAATTTATTTCAGGAATAGTGTGGAGCGTTGAGCATTGAAAATCCACCGTGGATTGAGGTTGATAATGCTAGATCGAGGTCTCTGTTATTTGGAAATCCGCATATGATCTTGTCTGTAATGTAGACGTCATTTTCTGGTGTAACATTAAATTTGATTCATGCTAAGTTTTGTTAGAGGGGGTTCATTCTAAAACTATTTCTTGTTAGCACTTAAAGTTTGGAGAAGAAAATATTCAAGAAATTTATTTGTATCGACTTATGGTTATTAAACCGAATCTGTATGCCTCATTTTCTTCGTTATGGATTTTTTTTTATCAATCATACATGGAGGTTAGTTGGAGTCGGTGGTGCTAATGCATGGAGCAATTTTCTAGTGCATTTTTTGCTCCATTCCTTNCGAATCTGTATGCCTCATTTTCTTCGTTATGGATTTTTTTTTATCAATCATACATGGAGGTTAGTTGGAGTCGGTGGTGCTAATGCATGGAGCAATTTTCTAGTGCATTTTTTGCTCCATTCCTTATTATTTGATATAGAAAGAGATCTCACAATGCTGCAAATGGGAGGGAATTACTTGCGATTCTAAGCAAAAAATAACCATTTGTAAATGTATTAATCAATATTCAATTGATTATTTTGAAGTTAGCGTCCGTTTGATTGCAAGGGTGGAAAACAATTGTACTACAAGTACATGGATTTAAATCCCTGTAATTGCCAGACAACTCACACCATAGGTGGGTGGGGTGGGGTTTTTGTCATTATTTTAATCATGAAATCTGTAAAAGAAAATCTGTACCCGAGGAATTATTCGGTGGAAAATGGGTGGAAAAAAAAATGAATTCCAGAGAAAGTAAATTGTCTGAAACTTGTTTTCTAGGAAATTGTTAATTAAATGTGTTTGATTTGTATAATTTTCCACCCGAAATTTTTTAAAATTTTTGATCTTTTTGTGTTCGTTTGGTTTTGTTTTACATGAAAATTGTCCATTAAAATAATAATTTTTTTCACAAGTGGTTATA
>CAIGRT010166454.1:0-15809 GCA_903798405.1 Fraxinus platypoda | reverse complement strand
AATTTTAGTAGGAATGAGTACCACAAGTAATACTCGGTAGGAAACACTTAGATAAATGATAAAAAAAAATATTTTCGAGAAATGCAAACTTTGGTTATTTGTGTCACCGTCAATTTTGCAAAGAGAACCGATGATCAAATAGTCTGCTTACTCTCAGGTTTTGATAGCCCCTTTCAAGTAACAAAAATCATCTCTTCATCTATTATTTGAACCACCAAATGATGGTTCCATTTTCTCATGAGCAACACAATAACACGTTTAATACAGATCGAAAACAAATAATTTTTATTTCACTTACAAAAGTGCCGAAAACACCCTACATTAAATGATTGGAGTTTGAATACCCTTTTGTGTTCAATTTGTAACAAATGCAACGTGATCCTAAGGTCCTTCAATAAATTTTCAGATTCCAATGTGTTCGATAAATGGTGAGTGATGTTTGTGTTTGGAATTGTGGTTTGAGAGATAAACTTGCTATATATTTTTGAAATAGATAATATCTTCAATTTATTGATAATGGACGGTTGGTTGCAGTTGATCATATAGGAGTTAAAATGATAAGTGGGAGTGCACTTAGTGGGTGGATTACCATTGATCAAATAGGAGTTAAAACGGTAAGTGGGGGGTGGGGAGTGCACTTAGTGGGTAGTATAACTAAATATGATGTTTATAGTGGAGAAAAGAATCACATTTGAGGATTTTAAAATGTTGAAAATTGGAGCCAAACGTAGGACAAAAATATTATGTTTCAAGGGTTGTTTGGTACACACAATAAATGTATCAAATCTTGATTTTCAAATGGTGGATACAATTAGAATTTACATTTGAATAATAACATGCATTTGAAATAAACTTTTGACTTCTAAATTAAAAAGGGATGATTTTAGGCAGTTGGCAAAACCGGAAGTTAAAATGGTAAGTTAAGTGGTATGATCATGGCACAAGTTAGTGGGTGGTAAAATTAAATGGAGTGACTTTAGTAGAGAAACAAATCGGATTGAGAGGTGAGAAAAAAATTAAAAAAAACATGGCTATAAAAGGAAATCTTTTGAAGGACAAAATAAAATCATGTTTAAGGGTTATTCAACATATATAATAATAAAGGGATCAAATTTTAAATTTTTAAGGACTTAACATAAGTAGCAATTAATATAAAATATGTCGTTACAAATAACGTAACCAAATCAAAATAAAAAATAAATTTATCGTTGAAAAGAGTCTTTGACACCTTACAAAATTCCAAGACACGTGCACACAACTTTACTATCGTGACCAAAAATAATTAATTTGAAGTATCAGGAAGTGTCGTAGCGACATAGTAGCATAACCCACATCATTTTCGAGTTCCACACAAAAATTTCTTTTAAAATGAAACACGAGATTTTTCTCGTTCGCTACACTAGGCGCCACATAAGCGAGCTTTTTAGAACTCTAAAAGGGAAAAGCTTAATAGTCATGTATACTGATTATTTACATCTTGAAGTATTATGCTTTACATCTCATTCCTTTCACAGGAAAAATAGTTTCAACAATAGTTTTTTCCATTTTATTTCCTTTTTTTCCTAGGAAGGATGTGGTGGAGGTCTAGGCCACCTGAAGTTCACGTGCACAAATAAAAGTTGTCAGTTTCTATGCATCTTTTCGGTGACTTCATTTGTTCTCCTTTTATTGTTGATTACTTCCATATCTACCTTATCTATTGCTGTTCATTTATTTATTTCTCTGTATTCCTCTCAAGTTGATATTGCTATTCTATTTTTACCCCTTTCCCACACAAGTACATTTAGTATGGGTCACATGCCTCCCTGAGTACCCAGATTGTGTTTAGTTTTCGTCTTCATTTTTATGTGTGTATGTATATATGCTTTGAACAAGCGCCATCTTTGCCTGCCGCTTGAATGCCAACTTGCCATCAAACAGAGACACGGTTTTCAAATATTCACATATCATTCATCCAACTTGACAGAAACCAAAAATTCCTCTCTCTGTGCGAGTGCATGATATGCTTGCATGCAAATGTGTGTGAGAGAGAATTATATATGATGGTCTACAAGAGTAAATAAAAATTTTACTTCTGTGCTTCTCCATCTGCCTCTCTCTATTTCTCAGCAATTCATTCATAATGCCTATTACAGTTGAAGCAAAAGATATCTTCAGCTACTTCAGCCATAAAATCTGTCTTCGGTCAGGAAGAAAACCGGCAAAATGCTGTAAGCTTCTTTCCTCTAATGCCAGCAACATTTCTTTATTACCTAAATAAATTGAGTTTCTGACAATATTGTTTCTTTTGTTCTTGTAGGCTGACAAATTAGAGAAACTAAGGGAGAGGATGTTAAAAGTAAGGGAGCTCTTTCGTGACACAAACTCAACAGAATTCGTCATTGTAACAATCCCCACGGTAATAGCCATGTATAGATTCTCACTTTGTCTAGTATATATCATGTGCGATTGGAGTAATTAGCTGTGGCTATTGTCTGATTCTGATTCGGGCTAAACTAAAGCATTAAATCTTTTTGCATGAAAAATCCACCATATTGTAGTTAAACGCCTCATTCAGTCTGTCCATGTGGTGAAATGTTTGAAAATGTTTTTCTTCTATTTATAAATAAATTACTGCAGATTTATTTGGAATTGAAAGCTGAGATTTCATCAAATTAGTTCAAAATCATTGTTACTTGAGTTTTATGGATAATAAAATTAGATGATATGGATACTCTTAAATCTTCTTGTTTAGGTGATGGCCATAAGTGAATCATCAAGATTATGTGCTTCCCTGAAGAAGGAAAGCGTCCCTGTCAACAGACTTGTAGTCAACCAAATTCTTCCTCCATCCGCATCTGACTGCAAGTTCTGTGCTATGAAGAGAAAGGTTATATAGTCCACCGTCTTTTTTTTTTTTTTTGTATTAAGAGCATGATTTCCGAAGCTTAAAAATAAAATAAAAGTTATTTTCCGAACATTTTTGAATGCATAACTTTTTTCTTATCATATAAAAAGAAGTTAGTTATTTCTAACTTTGACCAATAATAAAAATTATTTATCTCAAAACCCATTTAACATGTTAGTAAATTATTATGCCTAGCCAAACATGCTCTTAAAGCTATTCAGAAGTAGCAAAATGAAGTCTACTATCATCTGTCAATGAAGGAATCTGGAGTTATGGCTGCGGTCATTCTGAAGCTGCATTTGATTCAGATCTTTAAATGTTGCACACGTGTTTGTAAATAATAGCAGTGCAAATTCCTCTTTTATGTTGGAAGCATTTTGTCTAGGCTAATTAAAATTCTTCATTAGTCAAGTGTTTCTGGAGCCAATCTACAAAATGAATAAAAATGACAATATGCAATCCTCATTGTAAATTTTAAGCGCTTGAAAAGCACCAAATGGTTTAGCCCACAAACAGATTTAGAATGACATACTTTCATGAGGATAAAGCAAATTAGTCTCTCACTTGTGGATATGTGGCTTTGAGTATTTTCAACTTTGACTAACAAAAATGGTATTTTTTTAAAAAAAAACTTATTTACTTTTAACACAATTATAAATAATTTTATCCAGCCATGCATATTAAGCATATGTTGGGCTCATGTTTATAGATTATTTATAAATACTCAAGCCGCTTTTTATCCCCACATTTAGAGGGACCCACGAGTACCACCTACTTATTCACTACTCATTTCTATCACTTAATAATTTAAACCCTTTTTTTAGAACTTCCCAAACATGCTCTAACTGTTTTACAGCTTCTGCGTCCTTTTTCCCTCGACTCTGAGATTGTGAACAAAACTCATTTATCTGCTAACATTTTTTTAAATCTTTGGAAGGATAGAGTGATGTTTGTTGTTTAAATTTTAATTTTGTTTCTGCAGGAAGGAGCCATGATTCTTGATAAATTAACTTCTACTCACCACTGCAAATGTGGGAAACTTGTAGTGCACTTCTGTGGGATTTTTAAACACACTTATTTTGAGTAAAAGTAATCGAACAATTTATAGGCATGTAGTATGATTTATCCAAACAATAAAGTTGACGCCTACCTGGACTTCCAGTATTTATTATTATCATAATTTTATTGACTTATTGCATTTTACAGGATCAAACGCGTGCTATCAGCATGATCAAGAGTGATCCAGAGCTCTCCAGCTTGACGATGATTCAGGCACCTCTCGTTGATGTAGAAATCAGAGGCGTTCCTGCTCTTCAGTTTTTGGGGGACATTGTTTGGAAGTGAAAACTGGCTCGTGGTATAAGTGACGGGGTAATATTCTTTATGTTCTTATTTTCTTTTTTATGACCTGGGATTTTATTAGGATTGAATCATCTTGAAAAAAAGTCATGCATGACTATATTCTATTGCTTCTCCTCTGCATAAATTGTATCATACTGGCATTATTTTTTTTCCCATGGTTTACACACTTTCCCTCCGTCTTACGCTCTCTGCTCAATCATCTATTATTTATAGCTTATGGTGATTTATTGATTAAATAAGTGCATACATGGGTAAGATTTGAAAATTTCAAGTTGAAGTATTCTAAAATAAATATTTTTATGCTGATTAAAGTTTGTAATATGTTACTAATTTTGAAAATAACCTAGGTAACTATCAAAACAAATCATTTTTCTAATTATATGAAAAATCAAACATATTTCAGAACAAAATTTAAAAGTTTGACTTACTTTTAAACTTCGCCTAACATGCTCTAAACCAAGAAAATAAATTTCTTACCGGCCTTATTTTTACCTTTTCTATATTTTTTCTGCTGCGAATATGAGAAATTGACCTTTGCAAAGCTGAAACCGATGATCAATCTGATAGTCTCTATAATCCTCACTTATTAGGGTCTGAATCATCTGATTACCAGAAAAGCTTATCTCCGGAAAATCATGTTTCCTATATAACATGCAATTCTGAAGCTGCAGTCTTTCATTTTCGTGCATTTTTCTTTGTTTCTTGATATAAATTCTGAGGTGGATTTTCAGAATTTGCATCCTTTCAATGGACTAAAACAGGTTTTGTGCACACTTGTGGACATTGCACAGCCCTCAACTGCATTTATCGTGCGAGTTCTGAAATATTCTCGTGTTGACAGGATAAAAATGTTCGTGGGTGGCCTTAAGCACAACCGCATGTGTCTTTACTGAGATTACAGAAACATAGAGCCTGAGCAGGAGTTATTGAAATTAATATATCCCGGGGAAGATGAAAATATAGTTCAACTGCGTTTCTTAAGGAAGCCAAATATTACACTGGAAAATGGTAAAAATAAGGAAAACAGAGTATGGCCATGCACTTGTATTCTGTAGATTGTTTTTTATTGATCGATTGAGGATTCGTGCGTCTTTAAATTTTATACTTCGCATTTCGTGAATTCCTAACAAGCAAATCGAGAATGTCAATATGCTTGAGCCTCTGTTTTGGTTTGATTATAGTAAATTTTTTTGAGGAAGAATGGTGGGGATCACGAAATATATTTTGATAATGATAAGCAGTAGTTTTGAATGTATGGTTGAAATTAAAGTTTAACTTTAACTAAACCTTTTTTAAGTTCCTAAATTGTTTTCCACAATAGGCTAAATTTTAGCGATCTTTAAATTCTTGATCATTTTGCTAACCTAGTGCTACTCCCCTGTAAGGGGGGGTAAACTACGCAACTTTTTATGGCAACGTCTACATTTATGTGTTAGTTGGGCTGTGTAGCATGCTAGTATTAGCCTCAGGTGATAGATTTTGACGAGGCTTGGTATAATTGAAAAATTAGGCTCTGTTTGACATCAATTCTCACTCTTTTTTTTTTCTCTATTTTCATTTCAATCACATTTTTCAAATAAAATAATATTACACACAAATTTAAAAAAATTCATTACTTTTCAACAACACATTCTTCCATCAATCACTATTCCAGAATTCATTTTTTTCCCAAAATGGGTGTCAAACACAAGAATATTCATATTGGTTCTCTTGGAGAAAAATATTTAATCACTCTCTTTTGGTTTCATTCAACAACAAAATGTAGAACAAAAAATTATGAATAATGATATTCATTCTCACTGGGGTTATAAACAGAATCTAGGTGGCGTTAATGTAACATTAAATAATAGGTGGAATTAAATAAGTCATTTCATTTTACATTTCATTTAACATATCATTTAGAGCCACTTAGACTGTATTTATAACCACACTGGGGATGAATAACATTACTCAAAAATTATTGTCTGCCAACAAGAGTCAAACCACTTTATATAGTTGAAATTGCTTTTAATCGCTAATCAGCTAACAATAAATTCTTTCAAGTTTTAATCTCAATCGAACTTTTAGTCTCAGTCTGGATATTATTCCCCGTTTGTCTATTTACATCGATAGATGAATGATTTAATGAGTATCGATATTCATGTTAATTTAATTTAAATGTATGGTGGTTTACAATTATCTCACCAATTCAAGCATTGAAAAAGAAAAATAGACCATTATTCTAATTTTAATTGGCTGGAGAACTCAGTATTATACAAAATTGATTCCAGCGACATCAAGGGTTGTTATTATTGGATTCAAATGCAAAATAATTTTAAATTTTTTTACAATAATTTCAGGGAAAAAAAAGATTAAGCCCTAGTTTTATTTTTTCAAAATTACTTTTCCTTAAAACTCATTTTCAACCACAATTCTCTCAATAAAATAATTTTGCGAGTAATCATATTTTTGTCCTACTTTTTAACCATAAATTTTCCAAAAAATGGAAATCAAACGAGGACTAAATATAAATTTGCAATTGGTAACAGCCTTCTATTTTAGCACAATACTCGGAACAAACATCCCACACTGATAAGAGAATTTTGAAATTGACCAAAGTGCATTTACCAGTCTTCATCAAGTGCAAGACACCAACAAAATAAAGCCACAACATTAAAAATACGTCAAAGTTGTAAACACCTTGAAGATCACTAGAACTGCATAAATATCTAGTACCGGTCGAAGGAAGAAGGTCGTCCTCGCCTAGGGCGGTCATAAGGACCTGCTCTGTCCCTGTAGTGTCTTCCTTCATAAGGTGCAGGCCCTCCACCTCCATACCTGTCGCTGCTACCTCTGCCACCTCCATCTCTATCATAGCCTCTATCTTTACCATTTCCATTGGGATACCGATCTAATACAAATCGGTCTCCAGCTGGAGGATACCTGCTTATAAATGAAAATTTATAATTAAAACATCGCTCAAGTTTTCAACAATTACGAAAATAAGATATTGACTTGCACAGTTACCAGCACCAGTTTCCTGGTGATAACTTGTATAGACAAAGAGCATCCTCTAAAAACTATCTAAATACAACAGAGTCAATATTTAAATTTTTTTACTCTATTATACATAGAATGCTCTTTATAATAAAGTCTCTTGGACAAAGCATGTTTTTATCTAAGATTAAGTAAATTTGCTTGAAAGTAAATGTGTAGGTCTTAAAATGGAGTAATTCTTCTACTAGTCAATGTTGGAAATGAGTTGGTAAAATTAACTTCAAAATAAAACAACTTTTTTTGAGCTTAGCCATGCTCTTCCTTGACTATAATCATCTCAGCAAATTATATTTTCCTTTTAGGTAAATGGAGAAGTGGTACGAGAAAATCACATCTATTATAATATCAATCTTATATATAAATACCTGTCATTAGCATATCGATCACGGCTCCCATATCGATCTTCATACCGATCGCTATCACCATAACGACCTCTGTCATATCTATCGTCCACGTATCTGTCACGATCAACAGCATAGCGATCCCCACGACTACCAGCCCCACTATACCTAGAACGTGGAGGCGAGAATGGACGAGCACCTCGGCCACCACCTGCCGATGGACAATCTCGGGCCCAATGACCTGGTCGACCACATTTGAAGCAATCGTCCTGCCCTGATGACCGATCTCCACCATAACTGCTCCTTCCCCTACCCCTACCCCTGCCCCTGACCCCTGAAGAATAACCTCCATAGCCATGCTCCAGATCTTCATCCCCCGATTTAGGCTGGGCCTTGTTCACTGAGATGACCCGGTCACCAAATTCTCTACCATGCATATCCCTTATCGCATCTTCCATTGCTCGGCGGTCTGCAAAGGTCAAAAATCCAAATCCACGAGGACGGCCTGAGTCTCTTTCCAGCATAATCTACATGAACATTACACTTGAGAACCTTAAAACCACTAAAGATATCTCATGCAACAAAATGAGTTCGATATTTGGAAAACACAACTAGCATTTACAAAATCCTGCAGTACATAGAATTTAAACTACTAGGGAATGAATACCTTGAGAAGTGTCAATGCGGGCACAAACTAAGCATCCATTTTGTCTAATTTATTTTGTATTTAAATAAAATAGCTGTAACTATCTAATGACAAAAGTCTATAATGATATAAAATTAACTAACTAAATTCAACCTTTAGGAGTAAACATCTTTTCTCCATTCAAATCGAACGATGACAGGCCAATGAAGGTGATGTAGACCACCAATCGGTATTTCGTGAGAAACGCCAATTTACCAATGTTAATGACAATGAGCTTATACTAACTATTGAAGCAAAACACTGCAGTGCATGAGCTCAAAAATAATAAGGTGCCAAAATATATATAAAACCCAAGTGAGCAACCACGACACCCCAACACAACCAAGCCCTATTAGGAAGCTCTAAGAAAACAATAACGTCATACCCTAGAATTAGACATGAAAACTAATGATAAGTTGCACAAGTAGAATAATAAAAGAAAAAGGAAAAAACTAACACCACAATGGAAAACGTTACATTAACCACACTTTATTTATGTCACTGTACTCCACGTGTAATTCTATGCATAATAAGCTAAGTATTCAACATTTCAAAAGACTTGCATGAGTAAGATGCAGCAGATAAGCTACTAGCATGAGTTTAAAAAATAAAAAGGAAAAAAATGTCTGGATGCATTCAGTCATTTGGCTCTTGGTTTAATTGAGAAAAGAAGCAGCTGGGAGCATGATTATACATTAAACAAGCTTCATGCAGTAATAATACAAGGAAGATAACATGTTCAATAGAAAAGAACTCTTACATGAGCAGAAGAATTCTGAACAACTGCAGATTTCCATCATCAGATATTTTAAATTTTACACAGGCCTCAAATTCCACAGAACTGAACATAATATACAACCACACAGATAGGTTCCTAACTTACTGGAAAAGTTCTAACGGTGGCCACTTGACCTGAATTCCATGATTGTACTTCTTTCAAATTACTTAAGAAACTTGCTGTACACCGCTATATTTGGAGCAACAGTAGATACCAGAAAACACACAGCAAATATTATGTGGTTCAACATGCAGCCACATAAAAGTCACCAGGAATTATCCAAGACATTCTTGCATATTAGAAGTCTTCATGCATCCAAAGTAATGAATTTGTGGCACCAGCTATTAGTATGCTAACTCAATTTGCATAATTGCACCCAGCATAACAGCTTGGTCTCATTACTGACACCAGTATTTTTATTGAATGTTAGACAAGAAAACACCATTTCTCAACCAGATACATAATAAATTTACAACCATCTACTCCAACTGGTTTTCCGGCTGTGCAAACTGGAGTGATTTTTTGTACAACTTAAGCTGTTCAACTGGAAGCAAGTTAAACATAATCACCAGCAAAAAAAGGCCTGCCTTGATGTAAGGTGCTAACTTACATCGATCACTACTTCATATACATGTAACAAGCAGAATCATCCTAAAAGTCAAGGATATGGGATTTTCTTCTAAAGAAATCCACAGCCGGAAGTATATGGATACCTCAAATATAGTTTTCAATCGAAACGGGATAAGCATTCACACCAAAAATTTTCACACAAACTGTTTCTTTTGTGCGTTTCTTTTGTACAGCTGACCCCAACAACAGTCCAAAATAGGCTCAATAAAGAGGACCAGGCAAAATGATTTATAAATTGTTGTGTAGTGTGACGCATGAAGTGCGGTCAAAATGGAATTCTGCTTCAATAGGACAATCATCTTCACTGCTTGTCATCTGTCAGAAAGACTTCTTGCACTAAACCAGAAATGACTGAACCTATATGTAGACCAAATATGAGGACATACATTCACAAATGACAGCTTCTGACAATACTGAACCTGCGTCATCTAATCTTGTTTAGAACAAAAGATCCTCTAAAAACTGAATTCTCACAACAGTTAATTACACATTCTCCAAGTCACATCTGGCATTGCCTTTTAAATCTATGTACATATCTGAGCTAATATGCAGCTCAAAACAAAGCAACTTCTGAAGGAGACTTCATGAACATCAGACATTTAAAATTTGAAAGACGTAGCAGATAACATTCAGAAACTGACTACGAACTAAACTTGTCGTTGCATCTGAGTGCTGAGAATCTTCTCCGCTGCACTTACATCTTTCGACATAAAATCTGAATCCTCAAAATGAAACTAATTCACGAAGCTCTCTGGTAGCCACCTTATGCAGCTATTGCCAGTAAGTGATATAGTTACAATCAACAAATCATGATAAACCAGCCTTGAAGACTTTGACAAGTTATTAGAAAAAATAAGTTAATTTTAGTGAAATCTTAGGACACTGTAAAAGGGAGAAGCATGTTGTGATTGCTCAATGTTTTCACCTTCATGCTAAGAATTGTTTCCCAAAACTACAGAAAAAACATGGCATACTCGTATTAAATGACACAAATCTTAAACAAAAAAGTGAAACATGTCAATACTGCCTCTTCCAAACAAACAGCAGCTATGCTTAACCAGCAAAAGGCTCGAGCTGTCCCAACTAAAACTGGAAACAATCCAATAACACACCTCACATGAATGGTTCTATAAACTCATATCAAAAAACAACCGACCGAACGGAATTCAAGTAACACAAGCTACCAACGTGCTTCAGCAACTTGGCACATTCCAATGCAACAAAAAGCTCCTCCAAAAACCCAATCTCAAGCATCCTAGAGATTTATTGCAAATCCCGTATCAAAGCTTCAACTACTGTCTCCCTCCTGTGAAACTTAAAGACTCGGAACAGTTTCTGTAGGAGTAAGATCACTAGAAAGTTCGATAACCAACAAGGAACCTTTGATGCCACTAGCAGATGGGACCAAGGGAAGAAATATTCTTAGTGGATGCAGGACTTGGGACCCCAGAAATTTGTATGCAAGATGACCACTCTCTCATGTAAGAAGGTTGCACACGGAATTATCATGCCAGACAATAGACATCAATCAATCCAGACAATTTGGCATGTACTAGAAAAACTAAGAATCGCAACAATAGTTCGGACCTGTCTTCCACTCTGAAAGAACAATTGCTTTACCTTATACTATCACCAACAACTATTATTTGAGCACAGCAAGAATTCTTTAATTAAGCTAAAGCCTGCGTTCACTGCAGGGAATTCTTTCTCAGCCTTTACCAACCGTCTTACTACACGGAACTGCTTAATCCGTTCAAGGACTCATCTTACGACCCCGCATCCAGGCAAAAGAAAAAATGCCTCATAACCATCATAAAAGACCAAAAACAAGTTAATATGATGAAGAAAAAAATAAGAACGATAAAAAATCAATTCACGAATTCTTCATAAAATTTGCAGCAGAAATTAACATTTACAATAATATATTCATGTTTCGCATTTCAAAGAGAAACAAAAAATAATCAAGACATACTACAGCATATTCTCGGTGTTTCGTTGCTGTGAAAAGGTACATATAAATTCAACCTTTTCATCTAATGATAATGAATCCCCAATACCCACCTTAATTAATGAACAGAACCAGAACACAGTACCCCTTCAGTGACTTATATGAACCATATAAGCCGAGATATTTATCCATATCAGTAAACATCTTTCTCTGATGACAAAAGTCTCTTTAAATTTAACGCCCATTAGATAAAATTTTCAAAGACTTTTCCCATATGTCCTTTCATTGTAAATTTATCTTTTACTCTACCACCCAGGTTGGTTGAAAACATTGTGTGTTTGAATCTCATTAAAATGATAATAGAATTTTTGGAATAGTGATTGATGGAAGAATGTGTGGTGGAAAAGTAATGAAAAATTTTAGATTTGTGTGTAATATTATTTTATTTGGAGAATGTGTGATTGAAACGAAGAAAGAGAAAAAAAATGAGAATGAGAATGAAATTAAAATGGGTGTCAAACAGGGGCCAAATTTCTTTCAAAACACACTTCATCTAATCATCTTCTTAAGAAGGTTTAAGAAATGACACACTATCAATTCTTTCCTTCATTCTCACATCATAAACAAATCAAATTGACCTTTTAATTCTACAAATAAATTCAACGGTACGTCCATTTAACTTCTATTGTCAAAACATTTACAATAACCGTGGAAAATTTTTGAAAACTCATCCAAAGAACTCGATTCCACGGTGTTTGCCCGGCAAGCGTGTATTGAACAAATACCCACGAGGATAAATTTTCTCAGGAAATCGAGGGTAACAGTAAAATAACAAGAAATTCGAACCTGGGAGTCGATAATTTTGCCGAAACGGCTAAAAGCATCTTCCAGCTGACGCTCAGTGATGTCCCGCGATAAACCTCCTACAAATATACGGTTATCTTGCTCCTTCCCTGCCATCTCTCTCATCTTTCTCAAAAACCCTAAATCCAACACGAAGAATAAAAATTAAACCGAAAATACGTAAAACTTATAAATTAAACCCTAGAATTTTATAAATTGAGTGTTGTGTGTGAAAAAGAGCGAATTAGGGTTACTGTGTTCGCGGTATAGTCGAAAAGTGAATATGAGATTTTTGAAGATTTCACTCGTGTTTGGGTAAGTTTATAAGAGTTACTTATCAGAAATGGTCTCGTCGTATTGCCTCTATGCGGATTCAAGACCTAACTATTTGAATTTTCACAATTATGTCGAACCTTTTTATTTGAAAAAAAAAAAAAAACTTTCACTGTATTTATTAATTGCTTAATTTAAACGAAAATGAAAATGGCAACATTTATATATATATAAAAAAAAAAAAATCATCTTCTCTACCAATCCTCCCCCATCCCCAACCTCACCCCACGCGAGACCCATTCCCCAGCGGTCGACGACAATTTTTGTCAACCATCGTCGATTCAAATTGATCACAAATCCTTACAGTCTTCGGAGAATTTAAGGTATTCTTCGAACCTAGGTTGCATGAAAACGAAAATAAAATGTGAAATATTGTGGAAACGTTATATAAATTTAATATTTAACTTAAAAACTATTTATTTATTAAATAACTATAGTAATATAATCAAACTAAACTATCTGGAATTTGGACATGTATCATTGTCATTTTAAAACAGTTGTTGATAATGAATCGATACTAAAAACATTTTTGTATGCCATTGTCCATTAGTTCGTGACTTTTTCACGAAATTGATAAACATACCAAGTACAACCAGCACAAGAACTAGAAAATCTATGTTTATGTTAGATTTTAGCATTATAATTTTATGAGAAAATTATATCCACACCTATTTTTAAATTAGGGTAATTAACACATAATATCCTCGCACTTCACTATTATTGTGAAAAACGTCATTACCTTTCGTTTCTACCCTTTATTGCACAAGAGGTCATTTCATCCATTTTTTCAATTAAAAATTGTGAAATGACGAATATACCATCATCTTTAAATAAAATCTAAAAAAATTAATTACAATCATAGCCCCAGATTTTTTTGAAAAACGCAAATAAGTCCTCAATAAATTATTAAAAGGGTAATAGCACATAATATTTCTACTTTTCACTATTATTGCTAAAAACGTCCATACTTTTATTTCTTTGACATTTTCACCCTTAATTACACATTTGATTGTGTAAACCATTATTTCTATCTATTTGTATTCAATTTCTCAATGAAGAGCTGCGAAATGATGAATATACCCTCATATTTAAATACAAAAAGTTAAAGAATTAATTACAATCATAATCCCAATTTTAAATAAAAAAAGTGCAAACAAGTCTCAAATAAATAATTAAAAAATAGAAAATTATACTTTAAAAAAATGCATACGAGTCCCAAATAAATTGTTAAAAAATTATAATTTATTTTTTATTTTTTAAAATGGGATGATATATTCATCATTTCACAGCTCTTAATAAATTGGATAAAAATGATGATTTACGCAATCAAATGCGTAATTAATGATGAAAATGCCAAAAAATGAAAGGTATGAGCGTTTTCCATTGTAATATTGAAAGGTAGTGACATTATGTACTAATTACACTTTTAATAATTTATTTGAGACTCGCTTGCGTTTTAAAAAAAAAAAGAATATGAATGCAATTTTTTTTTCTTTTTGTTTTATTTAAAGAGAATAGTATATTCGTCATTATGTAAAAATGACCTTTTACATAATGAAAAATGAAAATGCTAAAAAAATGAAATGTAATGACGTTTTTCACAATAACAATGAAATGTGAAGACGTTTCGTGCTGATTACCCTTTTGATTATTCATTTAAATAATTAGGTATTAAGAATTTTCTATTAAAAAATCAAGTGCACTTCACCCCACTTTATTACACATCCACCTCCCTACTGTAAAACTAATTCTCTCTCTTCTCTTTCTAGCAAAACTCCATCGTAACTCAATCATCTATATAGAGGGTGTTCGGTAGGGATTAAAATTAGATTTTTAGTAGATTTTGAAAGAAATTTTTGAAATGTGTGATTAAAAAGTCGTGGGACTCATAAAGATGTGGTTAATATTGATTGTTTGACTTTGACTTTGATTATGATTAAAATCAGATTTTAATTCGGACCAAACAGTGGCATAATCTCCCCATAGAACTTCATCGTCGATCGCGAGCACCCCACTGCCTCACTCGCCATTGAAACTCGATGTCGCCAATCATCACGACTTCGCCCGACCAAGGTTTCATCTTCATCATCACTGGTACCACTACCATGATCTGAGATTTCATGTCCATTCACATCTGATATTTCATATTGAAAGTGGAGAAAATTCGAAAGTGGTTTCTTTTACTAGTTTTTATCTTAAATAGGCATTGAGTGGGGTTGTATATTAATTCAAATTGGTCGATCTTTCGAAATTTGTCACACTGCTAGATTGGGTGTTGGAGATCTAGAATGTTATGAGGTGTTGCCCATTTTCCACCGAGTTCGTGGTAGAGACTTGGAGGAGTGTAATGGAGGTCGGGGAAGAAGAAAGTGACGGAGAGGAGTTACTCGAGTGAATTATGTGAGAGTGAGGGGGTCTAAAGGATGGTGGTGGATGGTTTTGGCATGAAATATGTACATTATGTTTATAAATTCCAAAAAATATACGTGTGGTTGACATGGTGATGGAGGTGATGAAAGGTAAGGGTTTGGATGCTTGCCTATCCATGGTTGCTGCTTGTGGTAGGGATGGGATGGGATGGGGTGTTGTAGTGGGATGAGATAAATAGTGATTGTGACTCATTAATTGGATTATTCGTGACATATAAAAATGTGTAATTTGGAACTAAAGTTGTAACTGTATTCACAAATTGCATTTTTATAAGTGTGATCTCGCATGATTTGTGATTGCTACATGATCACGATCATTAGTTGTGTGTGTACTGTGATAATGATCTGTTTAATTAATTAATATGTCACAAAATTTTATTAGACTATGATCTTTGAAATATTTTTACAAGTTTCTTATTTTTGAAAATGTATTTTGAAATACTCATATAGTTATATATTTTTCCTAATTCATTTAGTCTCCGTTTGATAGCCTTTGTTTTCCATGGAAAAGGACCCTTAAAAAGTTGTTTGATAGGT
>CAIGRT010166422.1:0-13367 GCA_903798405.1 Fraxinus platypoda | reverse complement strand
AAAAATGACTTTTGTGTCAATTTCGACAAAATATTCAAATTTGATCCGATAGTCAAATTATGGAAATAAATAAACTAACTTGTTTCACTCGTCGAGTAGATAGTTGTGGTGTATTTGGAATGACAAATTCAATTCCAAATGAATGAGAAATTTGGGTCTAAAGTTGGAAAGAAAGAGAGGAAAACTGGCTGAAAAATCGTCTAACTCCGCTGCTCGCCTAATGCTCGAGTGGTAAGGGTGTCGCTCGAGAGACAGTATAGCGACAGGCGAGCGACAGACTCTCTGTTTCTGACGCTCGAGCAACCAAGGGCGACAAGCGAGCGACAACAAAAGTTGTGACCATTGGTAAATGTTATTGAGTTTTGAGGCGCGTCTCTTCACTCATAACATCTTCTCATCTATAAATAAGATCTTTAGAACGCCCATTACTTCATCCCAATAATATGCAATCATAGCATAACATAAAATTTCATTTTCTCTTAGCCAAAACTCTGCATAAAACTCTGTTTTCCATTTCATTTCGGAAGGAGTACAAAAAAAACCTATTTTTGGTTCTTGTGTTTTGGAGTGCTACAAACAAACACAAGAAGATAATCATTATATTTTGGGAGTTGATTGCCATCATCTGTAGGCACCATTGCGGAATAAAATTGACTTAAGGACAAATAGTTCAATTCTTGCATCGACTTTGCATCAATTTCTCTTCGTGTTACTTTGTCCTATTTATTGGCCTTTTTTCTATGACTTTTTATTATTCATTTTCTTATCATTACTCTATCCAATTTTGGTAAGGTTGGTAAGTTCAATTTTGGTTTTAAAGTCATCGTTCAAAACAATCTTTTGAACAATCTTAAGTCGATTTTCTAAGTGATAACTTTATTCTTTATTTTTTATTCGGTTTAACTGATTTCGCTTCTATTTAACTTCCTCTACTCCTTATCGGATTTTGATTTTTAGTTTATCTTCTGTTTTATGTAAACAGAAATGAATACGGTTAACAATATCGAATTACCGATATTTCTTCAAATGATACTTCAAATATGGCAACTTCGGAATGAGTTATATCTAACTTGGTTTCTACTGTTGTTATTCATCCGGTTGTGGTTGCCCCTTTCACCGTTCATACAAACTCCGTTTCATATCGATAGAAACCGAAAAAGTTCAATGGGGTTGATTTCAAGAGATGACAACAAGAAATGTTTTTATATCTCACAACTCTAAACTTGACAAAATTTTTGATGGAAGATGCTCCCGCCGTGCAAGAAGGGGAAATATAATAGGGCATCATTGATAGTATTGGTTGCTTTGAAACATTCAGACTTCTTATACAAAAACTACATATTGAATTGTTTGGACAACACATTATACAATGTGTATAGTTCGATGAAATTTGCAAAGGAACTGTGAGAATCCTTGAAGAAGAAATACAAGACTGAATACGCTGGAACTAAGAAGTTGATGAACATATAATGAATTGGTGTATTATTACTCTTTTTTTTTTTTGCCATTACTCTATCAAATTTTGATGAAATCAATTTTGGTTTTAAAATTATCGCTCAAAACAATCTTTTGAACGTTTTTTTATGCTCGATATTTACCTTATATGTTCTAATGGGAATAAATATGTTGTTCAACAAGTTCATCATTTTTTTAATGATCGACATAGTAATATAATTAACATCAATGTAATAATTAATTAATTTAATTAATGTCGTATAATTATTCTTGCACACAATTATTTCTCACGCATAAAAGATTGTTGACCCATAAAAGAACCTCCATCTCCATCTCTAGTCTCCACTACACCACAACCACCACCTAACAAAAAATCCCCAAACTCGCCATCACAACCACCTCAAATCCATAGAGAACAAAGAACAAATAGGAGGTCTTGGGAGTGGGTGCCATCACATCGAAGTGGAGGCATCAAAGAAGCGACTGTTGGGAATGGAAGCATTGGATTATTGGAGAAGTGGCTGTAGCGACATTGAGTGACGCTGCTCTCAGATCACAGCTTGGTGCGGCATGGCACGACACAGCGTTGTGAGCAGAGAAGAAGCGGCGCTCACATTGACGAGACGTCTGTGAGCAATATGAAGAAGGAAAAAATGGTGGAGAAAGCCGTCGTCACTAGTGTACTGCGAAGAAGAAAAAAATGTAGAGACGATGAGATGTCACCGATGATGAAGATACAAATGAGAATTAGTTTAGGGTTTGGGTAGGGCCATTGGGGGTGGGAAGATTTTATAATATTATTATTAATATAAATAATTAAATTAATACATGATACGTGAACAAATAAACTTCGTAGTTGATTTATGAATTGTAATATTTAAACACGCGTTGTTATGTAATTTCCACAATATTCCCATCTACAGGCCTACACGTAAGGCCCAACGTCTATAATTTTTTATTTTTTTCTTAGAATTGTTTGAGAAAGTTACCAACTTTTTTTAATAGCTCTTGTGATCAGACAAAAGTTCTGTTTGGTAGGATATTTGAAAAGTCAAAAATTGATTATGAGATAAAGAAGTTACTTTTGAAAATATTTAGCCTAAATTAACTTATTCAATAAAATTTTATATGAAAAGCAAAAGCAAGACAGAAATCTTGCCAAATGGACCTGAAGTACCGAAAAAATTATCCAAACGAGCTTGGAAGTAACTTTTAATTTTTCAGAAGTCTCGTCAAACGAATTCTTAATTTATTAAATGAGTAACGCTATTCATCCCCACTGAGGTTACAAATACAGTCTAGGTGACGATAATGTGGCATTAAATGATAGATGAAATTAAATAAGTCATTTAATTTCACATTTCATTTAACTTATCATTTATAGCCATCTAGCCTGTGTTGTAACCCCAATAGAGATGAATAACATTACTCTTATTAAATCTCTACTCGATATGTTCTAGGTCCATCCACAACACGAACATTTATCGTGATGTAGCGCATTTTGACACCTCTACACCCAAAGGGTACTAAATTCCTAATTTCCGCAATAGCCCCTACAAGTCAGCTGTTAGGAATAGGAAAACCGTGAGTGCCGCTTTAATTGTGGGTCATTCATGGATAGGAAGTTGGAGATGTATAATTAATGCGAGGCCAACAAGATTTGCGTTTGTTAACTTCCTTTTTTTTGGCGTTTGGAATTCAACATTATTTTCATCAAATGAATCTGTCAACTCATACCTCATTTCCTAAATTCACAAAAATAAATATTAAAATTTCTTGGTTTTACTCTTCTTTCTCTCTCTAGAATTCTTTGACTTTCCTATTTTCTGACTGACTACCTGTATAGTACACACTAAATCAGGTACTTAAATAATCCCAAACCCATTCACTTTCCCTACTCCCTAGCCTGCCTTCGCCACCTCTCTTTCCCTTGCATGCATCTCTCCGCATAATACTGTAGAGAAAATAAAAAAATTCTTCAGATTCTTATGGCCGTTGAAGCAAGGAATTTCAATCTTTTTCCTTCACAATTCATGCCCAATAGGTACTTTTAATCACCTTTGAGAATTTATTTACCAAACACACTTCTAATTAATTTTGTCTGATGAGCGTTTTTTGATATTTGCAGTGAATTCATGAATTCCAACCAGGGAAACGCCTTTGCATACAGTACCCAGATGGGATCATCGGCGGTGCCTTTGCCCTCATCAATGCCGGAAAATTTATTGCCGATTTATCAATCTTTTGATTCTGCTCCGGCGAAAACTTCTTTGAACACGGATAGCGGACTCACATACAACTTACCGCCGGCTCCGAGAAAGCGCGCCAGAGAATCTATGAATCAGTTATATGCTGCATGTAATTTCGGAGCACCCCAGAAAAATAATAGCATTTCTCAGTTTCCATCTTTTGTCGGTGAAGAAGTTTTGCCTCAAATCCAGCAATACCAGTTGGAGATTGATTGCATTATTTCCCAACATGTAAGTATCGGTATAAATTTTATAGATATGTGGGTTTTGGATGAATTTGAGGTTTACTGTTTAGTTTTCTGATCAAAATTTATGGTATTTTCAGACGAAAAAGATTAAATTGGAATTGGAAGAGAGGCAAAAGCAACAAGCGAGATTGTTGCTGTCGACAATAGGAGAACGTGCGATGAATAAACTAAAGGAAAAGGAAGTTCAGTTACAGAGAATGGGGAAAATGAATTTGGTTCTTCAAGAAAGAGTGAAGAGTCTTTTTATGGAAAATCAATTATTGCGTAACTTAGCACAAACAAACGAGGCTACGGCCAACTCTCTGCGTACAAACCTCGAACAAGTATTGGCCCATGTTAGCGACGAGCGCCTCTCCGGCGGTGCCGCTGTCGGTGGAGTTGCGGTGGAGGAGGACGTTGAGTCGTGCTGCGGCAGCAATGATTGTAGGGAAGTCGAAGGTGAATATGAGCGGCGGACGGTGGCGGAATGCGGTGGCAGGATGTGCAGGAGGTGTGGGGAGAGAGAATCGTGTGTGTTGTTGCTGCCATGTAGGCATCTTTGCCTCTGCAACATTTGTGGGAGTGGGACCACCCCTGTCCAATGCTGCCCAGTATGTAAATCTGCCTTGACTGCCACTTTGCACGTTAACACGTCTACTTGATCAAAGGCCATGTCAGAAATATAAAACCAGTAATTATACATTATGGTTGTACATTTTCTTGATGAAAATTTAGCTTACTGTAAATTTGTTTAGCGAATTAACATAATTTGTTTATTCTTTTATCGCAAATCGTATCTTATTCGTTATATCATCTAGTCAATATCTACTTATCGAGAAAAATGTATTAAAGGGTACAATGTCGACATTGGTTCACTTTTTAAATTTTGATGGCAAAAAAGAAATGGTTAAAGAGCTGAAAGTTGTTCAGCCTATATTGAGTTGGACAAAGGACCGGCTGAAAACGGCCCGTTTGCCGGGCATCCCACTTTTTAACTGGTCCAAGTTTTGAGTTTATGGGTATATTCGAGTAATGCTATTCATAGTGAAAATGATCGGTAATAGTCGTCTTACGATACACATGTCAATTTGTTATTTAATTCATAAGGTAATAAAAAATTATCACATTAATGTATCAAATAACAAAGTGTCATCAACAATATTCACTATGAATATTGGAGTGTGTGAATTGGTGCTGAGCCCCCGTTTGGCACCCATTTTTTTCTCATTCTCATTCTTTTTTTCTTTCTTCATTTCAACCACACATTCTATCAATAAAATAATATTACACATAAATCTAAAAATTCTCCTTACTTTTTAACCACACATTCTTCTATCAATCACTATTCAAAAACACATTTTTTTCATTCTCATTCTCATTCTTTTTCTCTTTCTTCATTTCAACCACACATTCTATCAATAAAATAATATTACACATAAACCTAAAAATTCTCCTTACTTTTTAACCACACATTCTTCCATCAATCACTATTCAAAAACACATTTTTCTACTAAAATGGGTGACAAACACCTAGAAAAAAATGCATTTTAGAATAGTGATTTTTGGAGCATGTGTAGTTAAAAAGAAGGAAAAAATTTCGATTTACGTGTAAAATTATTTTATTGAAAAATGTGATTGAAAATGAGTTGAAAAAAATGAGATTTCAGCCCTTGAATGATGGTGATTAAAATAAGATTTTTAGTATATTTTGATAAAAATTGATGAATTGTGAGGTTGAAAAGTTGTCAGTCCTATAAAATATGTACTTGAGTATACAACTTATTTAGAGTATGTTTGACTAAGTTTAAAATTCAATTAAAATTGAAAATATAGTCGTTATTGGGTCCCACTCGTCTAATAAAAATTAACAATAACAGCTAATTTTTTAATTTTAATTCGATTTTAATCTCTATCGAACTTGGGTCCCACCTGTCTAATAAAAGTCAACAATAACGGCTAGTTTTTCAATTTTAATCCGATTTTAATCTCTATTCTAAATTGAATTGAATTGTACTGGAAAATGAGATAATAGACAAATTGTTCACACGCATCTCACCTTTTATCGCTTTTAGTAATTTTCAATCTAGTATACCAAACACGAGTAGCCTCTTTTAGTGGGAATCAAGTAGATATCTAAATTCTGTATAAAAATGGGCTCAGACTGTACTTGACAAAACATGGCATGCTAGGTAAGATGCAAAGGTGCCGAAAAAGTCGTGTTTTTGGCGGTTTGATTCCAAAATAGATAATTAAAGGCATGGACCAAGCAATTTCCTAACTTTTCCGGCATGCATAGTGATGTGAAAGCAACTTTGTTAAAGCATTTCAAGTACCTTATTGAAATCCATGTCCCTTATTATAACTCTGTTCAATTAGTTGCCTATTTATCATAGTTTAGATAAAATTAATTAACATAAATGACACGTGCATTTTATTTTATTCAATTCTGATGACTTTTATTTATTTAAATATTGTTTTTTGTTTTTGTTTTGTCGGAAGTAATGATGTGCAAAAGAGATCCAAAGTCTAGTTTCTAGGAATTTCCCATTACCTTCCTTTATCTCTTCTCCTTCAAAACAAAACTTTTTCGGATTCTTGAAAATTTTCTATGTGCACATGGACCGACTGCTTTCCAAGAATCATCCTTTCTGTTTCTGCCCTTTATCTTTTCCTTATTCAATGAAACAATCATAATGTATATTAATTGAGATAATCATATTATTTTCTTTATTTTACTCATTTGATAGAACCGCAGGTTCAACACTTTCATGATAATGGGACATGTTTGGTAAGAACGTACCGTGTGGGCTTTCTTCTCTTAATTATGAGAAAAATATGTTTTGTTCGATATTTGAAATGTCACAATCATGTGTCAAATGGAAAACAAATAATCCGGCGCATTCGGCTTGATTAAAATTAATCGCTCAATGAGCCCACCACATGTGAATATAACCTCGCTTGTATAATTTCTATTTAACATGATGTTGTTATCGTAAGGTATTTCAAGACAAATGAACAGATCATTGATCAAGACATAGAATAATGGTTAGAGTATAGAAAATTGAATGTCAATTTGGACGGCCTTATTGAATTTAAGGAGCTCAATCAGTGGATGCCTTGTCTTTGTAATGATATTTTCGCTTACGTAAATATTAAATTAGAATTCGCAACACGCGTTTTTATTTATTTTTATTTCGCACACCACCTGAGTAAATCTCGAGAGTGATTGGAGCGAGAATTTTTTTTTATCCCTTTTCTCACGTCCTATTGATTGTCAAAAAGTTATTTGAATGTTCAATTTGAGTAAACGAAAAGTAATTACAATAAGAGTCATGCGTGACTCAGTTATCGCATTATTTATTTTTAATTATCTTAGTTTGGAATTAGTCGAGGAGTTGAAAGAATCGGATGTGCTTTGATATCCCTTTCACAATATGTTTGCTAGTTATCTGTCAACGTATATCATAAAGGCCCAAATTTAAAGATAGACAGAATAAAAAGATGGCAGATAGTTACGTATCACTGAATTGTGGGGCACACATGAAATATTGATGTAAGTGGGACCCCCTCAATGGGGTCAATTTTCCATTTTATCACTAACATAAAAACCTTCAAGAATTTGTGCGATGTCGTTTTTACTTCGTCTTTTTATATGGCTTTGTTAAACCATTCGACGATAAGTTCGGACTCCACAAGATCGATATACCATATATAATTTAATTCTCGACTCCAGAACAGTATTACAAAAGTCTACATATTATATATTACGAGTGAATTTACAACTCTCGATGGATAAAGTAACAAATAAACTTCATTATCACAAATCAATTATTGTTGTTTGTTGTCAAGAATTACGTAACCAAACAAGCTTTAGATGCATTTGCTATAAAAAAAGCAAAATTTTTTAAAAAAATTAAAATTTGTTATTGTCTTCACGAAACTTCCTACACATTCAAAATTCAAGAAGCGTAGGGGTGGGGAAGGGGTAGTGGGGATGGAGTTGGGTGGCCTAATTATTTTGACTACACAAAGCATCCCCATCTACTAGACAATCCCTTCAAGTTTCAAACTTCTCCAAATTTGATTGTCCAATATACATTTTTGAATTGAATTCTTTTCAACTGCGTCAACGATAATATAATATAAAAAATAAATTTTTATTTTACATCTTACAAGACTTATTATTTGCAAAAAATATTATTATTATATTATATATTTTGTGACGTTTATCGGACTCTTCACACAAAATATTATCCGGTCAAATCTACTTGTACTAGTTCCCAAAGTTCGAGACATATTTAACGTTGCATAATTACACATGATGTAAGGGTACATTTTTTCTTGGTCCAACAAATATGTGTGAATAAAGTAAAAGAAACCAAAAATTCCATTGCTTAAAAGTCTTGCCATGCACGTAGAAAGCAAGATAAAGACTAAGGAACTGCGTACGATGTTTTGTTTACTAGTATTTGTGTTCATATTATCGTGAAGTTCTAAATTAAAGTTAACTTTTTCGTATTTAATCAAATGAGGTACTGAATCGTCACATGTACGTTATAATATATGGACATGTAAAACATGTCATGAACACGTTGGTACGTCGTATTAGATAATACTTGATAAATTATTATTTCTTGAAATAAATAAATCTCGGGATGGAACGTGAAACTAAATTGATGGTTAATTTGATGATATGAAAAATGGGTTCCTATTAAATAAAGTTGAACCATATAATAAAATTCTATCTACATTATCAAATGTTAATTATTCTAGGTCTGACAACATGTACACGTTATGAAAGTGCCAACCTAACAAAAGTTTCCTTCAAAACAACTCATTTATTGTACGTTTACACCTATTCCAATAGTGGGCCCAATTGACCCGGGTGAAATGTCCGAGTATCTTGGCCCATGTTTCTGTCTTCGAACTCATGATGAAAGGTTGTGGGCCCATTTGGGGTAGAAATTGAAAGCTGTGTCACAAAAGTTGTCTACTTTAATGATTTTTCCATATTCCAAATTGTTTAGATGATGTGGTCAATACTCGGAATAAATGCATTGATCCGACGAGTGAATATGGGGCCCCGTGATGTGAACCGTAACTTTCCTGGTTGTATCTTATTGTTGGGGGCACATATCTACTTGCCCATCATCTTTTAAATTGACATCGCGTCGTTGGTATTGCAACACGTTTCCTCTATATAAACTCGGGCCCACATACACCGTGTTGAGGTTGAAAAGATTAAAAGAAGTTAAGTGCATGTTTGGCATCTAGTTATAATCGATAAAATATTTTTTCAACCACGTATTTTATGGAATGCATAGTTACTAATTACTTATCCACTACTAATTTCTTTCTATTTGTAATTTAGGACTTATTTGATAAAACTTTCGATAAAAAATTATGAAATATATGGCTGAACAGTTGATAAAATTGTGGATCCATGAGAAACGTGATTAAAATTTAAATTTGATAAAAGTTTAACAAAATTTATCAAACAAGCACTCAGCCCCTGTTTGAGACTTTGAGTCACATCAAAATTTTCATTTTCATTCTTCTACTCATTTTCAACCACACATTCTTCAATAAAATAATATTTTCCATCATATCAATAACTTTTTCTTCTTTTTCAACCACACGTTCTCCATCGATCTACTATTTCAAAATACATTATTCCAAAGTAAACACACCCTTAATTAGATTTACAATTCGGTGGCATTCTGCCATTCTCATTTTGAGTGATTAAAAGTAAATAGAAGTTCTTGTTTGAGCCATATTTTTTGGTCAAATTGCATTTTAAAATAGTGTTTTGTTAGATAATGTATGATTAAAAAATAATGAAAAGTCTTACGTTTACGTGTAAAATAATTTTATTGGAGATGTGGTTGAAAATGAGATTTTGGGAAAATGGAGAAATTTGGTGAGGAAGAATATGTGGGGAAAATGGGAGAAACGAGGAGTGATTTTGGGATGGGGAATACATTACAATACTACAACTTTTATTTTTAGTTTTTATTGGGTCATGACAATTACTGTAAATTTGTTATGATGTTTTCATTGAAAAAAAAAAGGTTTTAATTATGGTGTAACGTGTAAAATTTGTAGAAACATTTGATTTTCACTTTTGCCCTGACGCTAGTTTTCATTTGTAACAATGGCTTTAGTCAATGTCCCTAATTGACATTTATTTTGTATTACTTACCAAGTAGTATATCTTTCTATTAAACATTTATGTAGTATATTAATTTATAGAAAGAAAACAACCTGAATTTTAGCAAATTCTCAATATGTTTACGTTATCAAGAAGCTAGACTAATCTCTGTATTTTTTATATAATCTTTTTTTTTTTCAAATTACGTTATAGAAATAATTTCTTATTTGGGTTGCCTTTTTTTTTGCCTAATTTCTGATGATGATTGATTTTATTGTCGTGCCTATTTAATTACACAAAGATGAGATAGGGAAGATTTCCCACTGCGATAGTTTGAGTATTTGGATTATCGGCCTTTTTGATTTAACAATTATTTTCTTCATTAATGCAATGATACGATACTAAACTATGACTATTACTGCCTCCAACTAAAACTACCATTCGAGAGAACTATGCTAATCGCCGTTGGCAGCAATCCCTAATAAAGACGAGTAATATTAACTAGTACTACGGGTGCTAAACATCAGTCTTGATAGAGTAATGTTATTTATCATGATGATGATGGAATATCACCCATTATCCATCACATTTCTCTCTCATTTCCATCACTCTCATAAAAATTAAACTGTTCAATTCCATTATTCTATATAGACCCACATAGTCGATGTTAACATTATTCGTCTTGATAGCATTCGAATGACTTCATTTAAGATGACGTGTCACATAAATGTAACATAACTGATGTTAAAATATCAGTTTAGGTAGCACTAAAATGATATTAAATGAGAGATATAATTAAATGAATCACTTAATTCTATTTTTTGTTGAGCCTATCACTTTAGTGTATAGACTACTTAATAGCATTATTCAACATGAATTGGGGTGAAAAAAAAAAAGGGACAGAATTGAATTGGGCCCTAATTGTCCCTCAATATTCCTGTAACTGGTGGTATAAAACATATGGGCTATTACATAAGCTCATTTATTATGGCTCATTGCCTCCTTTTTACTTCTTGTTGGGCCGAGCAGTCCCGTTTAATGGTCTGCACTGTCCAGCATGCACTATATATGTTTCATTTATATAGAAAAAAAAATAATTATTTAATAATTACTCTATAAATAAGCATGCAACTAATTATTTTGTTTCAAGAATACTTGAAATTTATTTTTATGCTCGTCTAAAAAATGAAATTACTTCGAAAAATAAAAAAAATATTATATTCAAAAAAGAACATAGACGCACACAAGAAAAAGTGATGAATCGTCTTTTCGACCCGACTCTCCCAATCTAGTTGTTACTTTTCTTTGTGTTACTTCAAAAGTAGTTTCAACATTTTCTAGGTTCAACTAATCCGATAAGATTTGAAACAAAAGACGTATTCACCAACACTCAACCAAGAGGGTTTTTCCACCCCACATGCATAGTGACCAAATAGACAATCTCTTGTAGCTCGTTGAAAGATCGGGGTTACAATCAAGAATGGATATAGAACGAAAAATTAGCCTGTTAACTATTTACCGAGTTCACGTACCTTATCAGATTTTACCTAAAGAACCGTACAACACATTCAATATCAATCACCAAGTCAATTTTTTTTTAAAAAAAGGGAAAATTGCAGCCAAGGTACCAAACATTTCACTTAGTTACAGATTTTGTCTAAAAATTTCATTTCTATCACCCACAATACCAAACCTTTCAAAAATTAGAACATAGGAGTCCAAATGGATGGAAACCGTTAATTTGACCGCTAGTTGACTAGAGTAATTGATATTGACCAAATACAAAAAAGGTAAAATGGTAACTTTATAATTTTAATAAAAAATAAACAAAAATTTAAATTAGAAAAAGAAAAAATAAGCCCCTGTAGTATCGCCTTCACCCAAAGTTCACATTGCCGACAGAGGCTCAAAATCAGGGGACCTCGACCACCACCTTTTATGCACTAAAATTTTGTCGATCGACATCAACCACCACCGCTTCAGTCGCTACCAGAACCAGTGGTGGATAAAGCAAGTAACAATAACCAATTTCTTAGAGGCTTTAGGATAAATCAAGACTCACGTATCCAACTTCAATTTTATAACCGTGTCGTTGCAGCAAACCCGTGCATACTCCACTTTAGATATCTTACACAGGTGGTGAGCACCGCTGCGCACAATGGTGAAAGTTTTGGAATCTTGTCGAGGCCATTTGGATGCGATTGATCGATAAACTTTTGAAGACAGAAGATGAATCCCAAAGCAGATCTACAATGAGAAATGAGCCGATCTATGAAGAAGAGGAAGCCTAAACATAGAAGAAGAAGAAGCTCAAAGTAGATCTACGTAAAAGAAGAAACAGGAATTTGGAGGTTTTGTGCTTCGTAGAAGCCGCCATTCCCAATCTCATCTCAGCTCATTCATTTCCTTTTGAATTTCGGCAAAATAAAAAAGCCCTAAAATTACTAAACCAGTGCAACAATGGTGATGTGAGTATGGGCGTGTCTGAGAAAGATCCAAGTTTTTTAATTTAAATTTTTATTAAAATTATAAAGTTACCATTTTATCATTTTTATATTTGGTCAAAATCAATTACTCTTGTCAACTAACGGTCAAATTAACGATTTCCATTCATTTGAACTCCATGTGCTAATTTGGTAAAGGTTCAGTATCGTGTGTGGTACCAATGAAAAGTTTAGACAAAGTCTACAACTAAATGAAAAAAATTGGTATCTTAACTGCAATTTTCCCTTAAAAAAATATAGAGGGATTCTTCCTGTACTAGTACATTCCATTGAACACAAAAATGATATATTGAACCTGAGCTAAAACAACAGATTTGTAAGTAAGAACAGCTTTCCCAAGAACAAAACAGACATGTTAAATCAACCAATATAAGTATACCGCACCTAACATGTGATTATTCATTGAGTGCAATAAAGACGGAGAAAGCAAATGTCGTAAAAGAACAAGAAATCAATAGTAACATAGTTTCTTTCAATATTATGTTTCTAATTCATAATTCAAGGTGTCGCAACGGCCATATCCAAATATTCCCATCAATGTTCCAATATCTTTTTGTCCTTTTCATATTGCCAATTACAATACAATTATATTTGGGTAGTTGTCCTAATCTTCGTATGCTTATTCCTAAATGCTTTAAAAAGTCATATAAAATTAAAGGGACAGCCTACTCTTTGTGGACTGTGCCCCTGTTTGTTAGGGTCAAAGAAAATGACTCAATGATCTAAACACGAGAATATTTCTAGAGGAAATTACACAAGGGTATGTTTGATATGTTCCATT
>CAIGRT010166403.1:0-10826 GCA_903798405.1 Fraxinus platypoda | reverse complement strand
CTAGAACCAAGAACCGAACCAAACCATTCGGTTCTTGATTCGAATACCCGTTCGGGTATTTCATTTTAAAAAACCCGCTCGGTTCGGTTCGGTTCGGTTCCGGTTCGGTTCAGACATTTTGCCCAGCCCTAGTTTAGCTCTTCAAGTTCGTGGAATAGGATCTAGGATTTCAACATGCACTTTATTTTGTTGGTGATGTATTTTAGTTGATTAACAGTCATGCCGGTTGAAATTGTATTAACTTATTCTGGAACCCTTAAACCATGTTTATTGTAAGCACGATGAAATTTTATTCTTTTCTTAAAAATAAGCAATTTTCACCAGTGCATTCCATTGCTTCTTTCCATTAACGAAGTTGGACTCGATTTTCAACCCAGTTTATTGGTGATAGAAGATTTTTGTTCCACAATCTCAGACTTGAAAGGCTGTCAATGTAAAGAATATATGAATAAATATCAATAACCGTAATTTGACTATGCTCAGATACACGCAGGAACATGAATAAATGGTATTTGAGCAAATACAATTGAGAAAGGAGATACAGTTAGTGGTTCTGAGAGATTTACTCTCCTAGGTTCTAATGAAGGAATTATCCCTGAAGAATTTACTGTTAATGCTTTGCCATTTAGAAGCATTATTTGGCTATGTAAATCACCATCTTCAGGTGTAAGATGATATTCTTCTCTCATAACTTGATATGTGGCCTTCTTTTCTCCAGGTACCCTTCCAAACACTGTCTTTTGGGATGTTGATTTCTCGACTAAGATGGCATTCTTGATTGAAAGGCCAACTTCAACTGCTGTATTATTATCCAGGTTGATAAACAGCAATGTGATTCCCCGCTGTAACATTGTTCGTAAAACATTACTATACTATTATAACACGACGTTAGAGTCAATTTTTTTTACTTACTGAATTCTTTGAACAGTGAGCATATGCACGAATCTTATTTGTCCCTACGAAGTGCGTTGATAAAACTTGTCTTCCCATCAAACGATGCCAAAGAAGAGCGCTGCATAAACAAATTATTAGGCAAAAGGCAAAGTGAGAACACCAGATCCATGTACTGATAGTAAGATATACTGTTATAATCAAAGACCAGATCTATGTGCTGATAGTAAGATTTACTGTTATAATCAAAGAGTTGAGTTAGAATATAATAAGATCACCTGTAGTAATCAGGATTTGGAAGATAGGTGGTAGTGTTGAGTAGACCATAGTTTCCACCAATCAGTGACTGTCTGCAGTATGTTTTAGTATCATAAGTAGCTGTCATGCCAAGCTGATCCAGGTACCTGTGCCAAGAACCAAATTTAACTGTTTCAATATGTAACAAGAAACTAAAGAAGAAAAAGAAAAATTGTGTACCAGAAGCTAAAGACGAATGCATTCGTGACCAGATTATGACCACTGTTATAAGCCCCTCCAGCTTCACCAACCCACGCCGTGGTCGAAGTTCCAGAACTTCGGAGAATACTTTGAAGATCTTTGAAGGGCGCAGACCCACCCTCGAGGTAGGATGGATCAAGTATCTTGTCAACCAGGTGCTCATCCACGCCTATGCACAAGAATTTACTTACTAATTTCATTGTTTTAATCCTTTACAAGGGAATGCAGTGGATATTATCCTAAGTTAGATACCTGGACCGAGGTTGTAAATGTGGTGTGTAACCACTTGAAGTGAGTTGGAAGCTCCCTTTACAAATGTTGTGAACCAGTTTGCATCAAAGAATCCTCCTGGTCCAAGGACTAGTGGCTTCGTCTCGAAGCCCCTGTAAACATCTTGCACTATTTTCTGAAGAATGATCACATCAGATGCGTATTGATCTGCTGCAATACTTGCTCCAATTCCATTGCCACTAAGTTCATTTCCTGATCAGATTTTATTATACATTAAAATTGAATTGCACTCGTCTAAACTTGGACGATGAGTTCATCAGTAAGGATAAAGAAATCTAACCAAGCTCCCAGCCGTAAATATTGTAGCCTTTATTGACTGTATATCTTATGAGAGATTCTGCATTGCTGGAGTTCCAAGCTCCTGTTGTAGACCCATCCGAACCAATTGTACGCCCATTTAATGCATTCAAACCGAAGATAACCTTTGCCCTGTTAATGTATAGGAAGTATATGAAACCAGGTAAAATTGGTTCAAGAACTAACGGTTGAAGTTTGAATTTTTGAAAATATTGTTACCCTGCCATCTTGAAAAAGTTATTTAAATCGTCCCATCGGGACATGGGCAAGCAACCTCGAGTAAATCCAAACATCTCTGTGCTATCCTTAATAAATTGGGTACATGCTCCGGGATCATCTCTAAATTGGTACATGACTTTATCTTGCAAAGTTCCACCAAGTCTAATTTTCAGGGGAGAAAAGGCTGCAATGAGATAAAATTTCAATCCAAGATTATTAGTAGAGAAATATTTCATTAATTTACAGTTAATATTATACCTTTGATCGCATTTAGCAAAATCTTGTTGCTAATATTCTGTAAAATTAAATGGAAACTTGGGTTAAAAATTGAATGGGAATCAATACAACATCAGTTTCTTCACAGTATTCTTCTGTTCTAAGATATTTTACATTAATTCTGTTGAAATGTCTTATGAACTGGAAGTTTACAATTAGTCTTGCTGCAGATAAAAATTAAAAAGACTAGCTAGACTTCGGGTCAAAGCATTAAAAGAAAAGGATTGGGAAACGCGGCAGTATACAAACCAGGAAAATCAAAACCTACCCCAATTCATAATTATGTTAAAGAAAAAAAAAAATAGTCCTCTCTTGTACTTTCTGGACTCGTGTGAAAACCCAATAATAATAATAATAATAATAATTAATTGTAGAAGCAGCTTAAGAAGTACCAGATTGAGAAGAGAAGCATTGCCCCAGCTACAAGTTCCATAGTCACATTTAGTGGGAGGCCACCAATCCATTGTAGCACAAATGAAATCTGCATCTGTCATACCAATTGATGAACCTCCATCAATGTATACACTTCCTTGAACAACCTCTGCAGGATTCTGCGAAACCGCAGTTTTGGAGCTTTGGCTGGCCAAGAAGAGCCATAAGCTCAAGCCCAGAATTTGTATCAAAGAAGCCATTTCATAAATAAGTGTGTTTGGAAGTAGCGTATCAGACTTTTTTGAATAAGCCATTCAGCTGTTTGTTGGCTATATATATATGTTTACGTTTTCAATAAAAATGGAAATCTTATCACTGATTGCTGGAAGAGTTGTTGATGACAGGAAGACTAACTGCCGCTGATAAAGAAAAGTTGTTAGTGAGAATGAGAGCTATCTGCATATGAGGAAATGCAACTGGGGTAGAAATCCAATGTTTCTGCCTAGATGCAAGTTGAGAGTTTTATTAAATAAATAAAATTTGACTTGTTTTAAGAGATTTGAAAATGCAAATGGACATAACTTCATTAAAAAGGTTGTGGGACCCAGGAAACATGTGATTAATAATGATTGTTTGACTTTGATTTAGATTAAAATCATATTTTAATCCGGACCAAACAGGGGCTAAGAATAGAAAATGGAGTTGAAATCTGCTATCCAATTTTTGCCGTTCAACTTGCTATCCACCTAATTAATTATTGACACATCATTTTTAAATTAATATATCACATCAAATTTACTCTCATTAACTTCACCCACTAATCTATAAAATTGATGACATGTTAATTTTAAAAAACGTGTCAATAATTGATTGAGTGGACAGTATAAATTGGATAACAAATCTTAGGAAATTGCTGAATGTACAGTCAAAATTGTACATTAATTTTGACAGCCCTCTCTCATGAGTGGGACCCATGATTATTTTAATCGTGGACCCCACCACATGTATGTGAGAGGGCTGTCAAAATTAATGCCACTTTAGCATAACTCCAAATCTTAACTCTTGAGGGCTGTCAAAATTAATGTCACTTTAGCATAACTCCAAATCTTAACTCTAAAGAGAAAAGGGTGCTGAGTTGGAAAGATAAAAAAGTGATGAGAAATTTGGAAAGATTTCCCTAAACCTATGAAAAGTGTGGGACCAATATCTGAATTCATCTAAAGTGTAAATGATGGAGGAATAAGAAAACCAATAATTGGTTGGTGAGAATTTGAGTAATAAGATGGTAAAGAGAAGAGGGCAATACACCTAATTTGAAAAAGTTGTCTATTAGGTTTTTGAACGAATTGGTTAAAACAAATATAAAGCCACTTGGTTTTTGTATCCTTACGGTCATGGCATCAATAGTAGAATATAATAAAAAAAGTTGGAGATAGTGATGGTGGTAAAGATTCGTAGAAATTTTAATTTTAATTAAAGTTAATAATTAATTTTAATTATATATATTATAAGATCCACAACTTTTCAAAAACATATTACATCAAATTTTATCAACATTTATTAAAAACTTAATTTTAATCCTCATAATACATGGGCTAAAACAAAAGTGGGTAATATATAGTAGATATATAGCAAGAAATAAATAAATAAATAATAAAGTTGTTTGTATGGATGAAAATTAAGCATTACAGATGATGTTGTGACGATACTGCATTGACTGATTTAAATGTGTATTGTGTCCAACATCCAATGAATGCTTACGAGTTAATAATCTGTCAAAAAAATATCAAATATTTCTGTACATATAGCCCCTGTTTGAACTACATTAAAATTTTCATTCTTATTTTTCTATTCATTTTTAACTACACTTTCTTCAATAAATTAATATGTTTCATCACATCAATAATTTTTCCTTCTTTTTCAACCACACATTCTCCATCAATCTACTATTTCAAAATACACTCTTCCTAAATAATGTGACTCAAACACACCCTAAGGTCACATATTACAAAATACATTCTTTCAAAATAATGTGGCTCAAACACATCCGTAATGTTTCTCGTAAATAAAACTATCCATCCATCTTGCTTGTGCTGAACTCATTCAACATTACTAATATTTCATCTATCCTTGTGACGTATGCGTGTAAGGTGGAAAAGCTTAAGATTAGTTATACGTAGGTGGCAGGGGACCCATTGACCACCATTCATTCTTTATAAAATCAAATAGTAATAATGTTAACAATNGGAAAAGCTTAAGATTAGTTATACGTAGGTGGCAGGGGACCCATTGACCACCATTCATTCTTTATAAAATCAAATAGTAATAATGTTAACAATCAAGTCTAGATAAACCTTGAGAGAGAGAAAAACACAGACCCTTCTAGTCAACGCATGGATTATTGAGTGCTTTTAGAGGTTACCAAGGGAGGGAGAATTGGACAGTGTTTTTGTTATATCCAGTACAGTCCCCTTCTTGCTATCTATTCATATTATTTTCATTCAACACATAATGCTTATTCAAATTTCAAACAATAATGGGTTTAATGATTACAGCATGACTTTCTGATCAATAATAGATGGATTGTACCAAGGCGGGCGTTCCATCCCCGCTCAAGAGGGAATTTTCGAAAAGCGGAGAGAGAACACAGTGAAAAATTTAAATTGAAAATTAAAAAATGAAATAAAAAAATTCTAGACGATTTCGTAAAAATAAAGATCAATGACCATGTGTAACGAGTCGAGGGCAGAAAATTATGTCATCAGTGTGAACTAAGCACACAGATGAACTAACTGGGGCTTCGACTAGCAACACGATTTTAAGTTGGACCAGCCCATGACACTACTAGGAGTTACAGTACTGTTGGGTAATAGACATTCAGTTTGGTACAATATTTTTAGGAGCTTGTAAAAGGTCGGATGTAAAGAATATAACTCAGTAGAGTTCAGAAGATATGGATGATGCCGCTTTACCACCATCACTTGCGGTGCCATTATATTCCATTGCTAGGGACAGACCAAGTGGAAAAAGGTATGTGGATGCTGATTTTGTTGAGCATGTTTTTAGCGTAATAAAAGGTGTACAATCTAGTAAGGGGTTTTCTTTAAAATCATTTGAATTTGATTCTACTTTGGGGTGTGTTTACAGTCTAGTTTGGTGAATTTTAAAATCATTATGTTTTTTGGGAATCTGAGATGATTCTGCAGAATAGTACTTGGATTCATTGGAATGAGTGGAGTATTTTGTGTTTGATTGGAAAAATCAATTTTGAATATGGTTGAAAAGTCAGTTCATTCCTTGCAGACGGATTTTCTTCCTCAGGTGAAGAAAATTTTGGAGCTTTATTCGTTGTAGTGAAATTCGTGTCAATATGGAGATTATTAGAATTTGGGTGTAACCCAAATTCCTTGTTGAAGTAATTGAAGAATTCTAATTGAAGTGTACGTTAAGAGAAATTCAATTTAAAATGTTATTGGAATCTTATTTAAATTGAAATACTATTTGGAAGTCCTATTGAGAGTTGGAATTTGTATTAGACTTATGTTGAAATTTTGGACCGGGAAGAAAAATCGCAATGCTAGCCTGCTGTTAGCGGCCGCTCGAGCAACGCCTATAGGTTTTCTTCTAAGACTTGGTCGCTCACCTGTCGCCTGCCTGGCCCTCGAGCGACAGACATGTGGCTAGCTTATCGCTCGAGCGACAAGGTTATCCGGCCCAAGCCTTTTTCGCGTTTTAACACATTTTTTGGTATTCTACTTTAACTACAACTCATCTATTAGGATTTGGACGTCGCCCTACATAGTTGCCTATATATAGTGGCTTTTTTATACAATTTTATTGTGTAAAAAAAGTGATTACTAGCTTTTAGGATCATTGTAATATTTCTCCATCTTCATTATTTGTGGAGCAATATAATCTCATAATTCCTCTACCGTATTTTTTTATTTTCTTTTATTCTTTTACTTGCAATCATATACTTTATTATTGTGACATATAACTTCAACATCCGGTGGTTGATTTCATATCAAGCGGTATCAAAGCAATACGTGATCCTTGAATTCCCAACAATTGGTATTAGAGATTCTGGGCATAATTAACACAACAAATTTCATACGAGTGAAACCAGTGTACTTTTACTAAAAACTATAATCTCAACCAACAGTCATAAATTGTAAGCATCTTCCACAAAGTACATTACAATTTTTTTTTTAAATTAATTCTAATTATCACCGTGAAACCCTAATCCCAAAATTGAACAACCATCCGTTTTATGTTTTAACATTATTAATTGCGATTTTGAAATTGATAATATGGAAACCACCAATAAGTGGTTTTTCTTCAAAAAATGAGTGCCAAGAGACAATAGAACAAGTAGCTCAAACATCCATTTCAAAGAAGAAAAAGGAAATTCAGCCGCATGTGCACCTTACAATTATTATCCCATGTATCATACATTTTTTGCAATGTAGACATGTTCATGAGGTTTTATTGTTTATAGGTTTATGCAATTTTTAGATTTTTTGCAAATGGTGTGAATCTTTGTGAATAATTTGTTTGTCCATCGTTGTGTGATTTGTTGCAACTGTAGAGGTTTTAAAATCTTGCATAACATATTATGTTACACTCGATTTTGTTTAGTTACATAACACATTCCTTTTTATTTGTCATTCGTGAAAATCTCAATTGTACGATACCACATCAAGTAATATAGAAGTGAATAAAGGAAATTTCCCACAAAAACTCAGTTATTAATTATCAACCTAATTAATCCTAACTTTTACTTGCTCGAATGATTTTGTGAGTTCTAACTACATGAAGAAACTAACAATCCAGAATTTGAGAAATTTTAAAGATTTGACAGTGCTACACTGAAATTATTGGTTTAATTTTGCATGCCTGATTTTGTGGATTGAATTAAACTCTAGCATTTTGCAATCTTTTCTCGAGTAATATATATACATATTGAATTTGATGCGAATTTTCGAAGGAATAGAAGACAAACAGAGACTTATGAAAATCATTTAGGCCATGTTTGATATTCCCAATGTTCCATGGAACTTGTAATCATTTTCCATTTTCCCTCTTTTACATTGTTTGATAGGAAAAAAAATTTCTTGGAATTGGTTTTCCACTATATCCCCCACGTGACGCATTTTTCCTTGTTTTCCTTGAATTGGTGGGAAAATGGTTTTCCAATTTTTTTTTTTTTTTTTACAATGAAACAAATTATATCCCCAATTGTAACAAATTCTATCCATTTAATGGACAATGCCCATGTAAAACAAAGCCAAATGAAAAGTTCCAAAATTTCAATATTTTCCAATAGAAAATTATACTAATCAAACATAATTAATTGACATTTCAGTCTAGGCAATTCAATTCCGTAGAATTCATTTTTTGTCCACCCAAATTCCACTCTTGGTATCAAACGAACCCTTAATTTAACAATTTAAATGCAAAATCAAATCAATGCTAGATTCAAAACTCGAAACTTGAAACTGAATAATCAAACTAGATTATAGCATTAGTCTTTACTATAAGAAAATTAGCACTCATCGTCAATTTTACAAACACATGAAAGTGTCTGAAATTAACTACATCACTGGGAATTTGTAAAGAGGGAAATCAAAGAAGATCTCTCCTCGAATCTTGTAGCTGAATCCCCAATCTTCATCTTGATATCTTCTTCCTCATGATTTAATTCTCCAAATTCCAATTTTGAGTCCAATTTGAAGACTATATTTATATATATGCATTTGTATTTCTCTCCTAGATTGTGTAATCCTCAACATGTTTTGAACCATAGATATATATAGAGTCTTGAAATTCATGACTCATAGATGTCTGAGTGCTTTTGCAAACATGACAGAGTTGGAGTGCGGATCCGTTGGTATAACAGAATTTTGGAACGTCGATTAGCACACAAGTGCTGGTGTTGCGGAAACTTTGAGCATGGTTGGCAGGCATCCGATCAGCGCAATGACTAGTCGCGACTATTCATATGCAAAATGTGTATATGAATGAGTCAATGTTGTTTCAAAATGTACATAACTATTCAAAAAGTTATATGATGAAAAGTCACGATATTTTGATAGAGTACAATCTAGACCATTAAATATGAAAACAATGTGATCTAACGGTCCACTCTAATTTATTTTAAAAGGTACAACAAATCAAAAAGATACTTGGGAATCTATAAATAAGGACTTCTAATTAAACATTCCTACACCAAATCAATTCAAGAAAAAATAATTTCTAAATTTAGTCATCTTTTCAAAATATTTTATTGTTTTTATTTAGCTGAAATTAATTTATGTATAAATTATTTTTCAGAAATAAAATTCCTTCCAACCAATTTTAGTTCGTATCTATTCCGTTTGTGAATAATACTGCCAACACTTTGGTTCATCCAACAAAATTATTTGGTTATATCAATTTTGGAAGAAGCATTATATCTTTGAGAGATAGACGTCCATTTAATCATGTTAACATTAGTGAACGAGGTGAAATATGTATTATGAAAATTTTCAATCGTATACTTTGCTTCATTTCATTTCTTTTTAATTTTTGCATTTAATTAAGTCACAATTTGTACATATTCTCGTGCGTATATCTTGATTTCGGTAAGTCAAACTCTATCCAGTATTTTGTACCAATAAGTCACAATTTTATCATATTTGCATACTCGTATCTTGGTTTAAAAAATATAATTATGAACCATTTTTTCAACAATCTTAAGACAGATTTATCGTTGATTTTTCTTGTTTATTTCTTCTCTTTCTTTTCGTTTATCTTCTGATTTTGTATCTGAAATGACGAGAAATTTGTATTTTTAGCATGATTATATTCTATTGAATAGTATTTGAAAGTTGATTTTGCATATAAATTTGTAGAAAGTTAATATTACTAATTGGATTGCATGAATGGATTTATTTCAGTAATCATATTCACATATTGCACATTTATGGTGTATTAAAATGTCTGATTGCATTAAAATTATTAGAGTGTGATATATTTTGTTTACATGTGGTTTCTAATATGAAACGATGAGTTTATTATGAAATTCAAAATGTGTCAATTGAATTTGTATGGGAAATAGATAAGTGCATATTTGTATTATATATGGAGATTGTTGAATGACTAATTATTTTGGTTTCTTGGTTGAATCAATGCCAATATTTCATTAGAAGGGTTTACATGAATAAATGGAGGAACTGGAATTCAATTATTGTCCTATTATCTGTTTATGCGATTTATCTGAGACATGTTGTTGGATTTGCTAAAAGATTATAATTGAGATAGTATTGTACATGAGTACAATAAATTAGGCAACTAGAAAAACTTCTTGGATGAAGAAACATTTGCCAACATTTGATATGAAAATTCATGAACCTTCATGAGATATTATCATCCAAGAAAATGGAAAATTGTCTATTTGGTAGATAGTCTCATGACTTAATTTCGATTGAATTATGTAAGATTGTATTTATGTAAAATATAAATAATATTATAGTATCATATTATTGACGACTGCATAATAGAAGTGTGTTTAATAACAATGAGGTTGAGAATTGACTCTATATAAACGATGAATGTGGAAAGAATTGATGAATATTAAAAATAATTTGACCCAAAAATCATGAGGGTCGAATAATTCATTTTCAACATAAGTTTGGATATGTCCTTATGTATAGAAAATGGTATACAAAGATGACAGTCCTTAAACTAAAAGTAGTTCAATTGGCAGTCTCATTTATATGTAGACTAAATGTGAAATAAAAATGTTTATTTGATAGTTTGACATAATTAACAATATGATCGTACTTTATATAGTTAAAATGAATATTATGTTGCTCAGCTAAGTCTTATCCAAAATTATGGGGGTATGATTGTTGTGTTAACGTTTGGATGCACATCAAGATTTGTAGCTTCAAATAAGAATTTGAGATATTTAAATAATATTTGAAATAATAAATTGCACT
>CAIGRT010166392.1:0-10079 GCA_903798405.1 Fraxinus platypoda | reverse complement strand
GACTATTTAGGGTATTAACCCGCGTTTTGGAGTCTTAGATAAGTTTTAATTGTAAACCCGTTTTATGTTTTAAATCACGCTTCTTCACTATAGATGTGGAAGTAAGCAGATAAATACCGTGTAAAGGGTTTTGGAAAGGAAGTTTTGCAATCTGAAAAGTTCAGTGAATTTGTTGAATCTCTTCAACAACTTTCTCATCTCCTTTTTTTTTTTTTTTTACATTATTCCCATTTCCCATTCTATTTTCTATTTTGATTGGTTTCATATCCAGCTAACCCAGCTGGAATTATCCCATTTCTATGTTACGGTGGTTGTGAAGTTGCAGATGGAGTTCCGATCGTGACAAATTGGTATCAGAGCAGGCTTATTAGATTGGGTAATAGGTAATCATGGACACGAGAGCTAAAGTGATGGATGAACACTTGAAGAAGTTAGATTTGGAAATGACAGATTTGGGTGCAGCCTTCAAGACTGTTACTAGCAGATTGGAAGGAAAAATTGAGGCCACATATCAAACTCTTCAAATGTTTGGCTACAGACAAGAAAAGATCGAGGACACCTTATTGGACATGAACCAGAAGTATGAAAAGATGGTGGCCATGATGGCACAAATAACATCTGATTTGAGGGCTGAACAGATGGTGGCCATGATGGCACAAATAATATCTGATCAATGTCTAGCCAGAAATCTGGTAGTGGGTTGACAGTACAAGGTCCTGGTTGCCAAGAGGTGGGTAACCATGTTAGGGGTGACTGTAGAGGAGGCACCAAGTTACCAAAAATCGATTTCCCTCACTTTGGGGGAGAAGGTCCCAGAGAGTGGTTGAGGAAGGCTAGGAAATACTTCCAGCTCCACCAAACCTCTGATGAATTGAAGTTGGGAATTGCTGAAATGTATTTGAAAGGGAAGGCGGACATTTGGTTTAATGGTTTTATGGGAAGCCATCCTAATGCAGACTAGGGTGTATTTTCAAAGGAATTGTGTAGGAGATTTGCAGACAACACAGGAGAGGAAGTGATTGAAACCTTCAGCAAGATAAGGTGAGTGGGGTCTATAATTGAATACCAGGAGAAATTTGAAGAGTTGAAAGCGCATGTGATACTAACCTTACCCCATGTTCCTGAATCCTACTACATATCTATTTTCACAAGTGGGCCGAATGGGAAAATAAGGTCTATGGTCAAGATGATGAAGCCTCATACCTTAGCCAAAGCTTTTGAAGTTGCAAGCCTCCAAGAATCCACTATTTTGGCCATCAACAAGTTCCAAAAGCCCAAAAGTTTTGTACCTAATACAAACAGATGGAGCTCTCACCCTACTAAACCCTCTGATGAAGTAAAACCCATTTAGATAACTACCAAACCTAATAGAATATCCAGCAACTATAAAACCATTACCCCAACAGACTTCCAAACCAAAAGGAACTTGGGTTATGCTATAAATGTGATGAAAAGTATACCCTAGGCCATGTTTGTAAAAATAGATCCATAAACTTCTTATTGGTAGATGAGGATGAAGATGGTGAACCTAATGAACGTAAGGAACCAGAATCCGAAGAAGAACAAGGGAATGAAGGAGTGATGGAAATATCAATTAATGCTTTGGCAGGGAACTTGAAACACAGAACCATTAGAGTACCTAAGATAATTAAGGGAAGGAAAATATCAATCCTAATTGATAGTGGAAGCACCATAGTTCTGGGATGAAAAACTGATCAAGAACTAAATTATATCATAATGGTGACAAACTGGAGAGTAGGGCTGTGTGTCAAGCTGTAGTTTGGAAGGTGCAGGGCTAGGAATTTCAATACAGGCTTAGGACTCTCAAGTTGGCTGGGAGTGACATGGTCTTAGGGGTGGATTGGATTAGCCAATTTGGTCCAATCACCTTTGACTTTGAATAAGGGGGTGTCAAGTTCAATTCTTCAAAAGGGAAATTAACTTGAAGAGTGTGAGTCCCAAACAGCCTGCCAAGATGATGGGGACAGAAGAGATGACAAGAATGTTTAGAAGAGAGTCTTATGGAATTAGTGGGACAACTATGTACTGTCAAGGAGGAACAAGTAGAAAACATACCTGGCAGACTGTTAGAGGTAGTGCAATTATTTGCCCAGGTGTTTGAAGAGCCAAAGGAACTACCACCTCCCATGTCATATGACCATCATATCCCTTGAAAGAAGGAGCACAACCATTCAAATCAGGCCTTATAAGTGTCCTTTTATTCAGAAAACAGAGATAGAAAGGCTGGTGCATGAAATGTTAGAGAGTGGCATAATCCAAACCAGCAATAGCCCATTTGCTTCCCCAATCCTTTTGGTTAAAAAGAAGGATGGATCGTGGAGGTTTTGTGTAGACTACAGACAACTAAACAACCTAACAGTCAAGGATAAGTTCCCAATGCCCCTCATTGATGACCTCTTGGACGAACTTCATAGATCCAAGTACTTTTCAAAGATAGACCTCAGGGCTGGTTATCATCAAATCAGAGTCACTGAAAGAGACATTCATAAAACTGCCTTCAAGACACACCAACTTTTTGATGATATATTGGTGTATAGTCCTGATTTGGAGTCACATTACCACCATCTAACTACAGTAATGGAGATGCTATAGAAACACCAACTTTTTCCTAAGGAGTCCAAGTGCAGTTTTGGTCAGCCACAGATGGAATACTTAGGCCACATATTAATCATCAAGGAGTATCAGCTGATCCAAGTAAGGTGGAATGATGGTGCACTGGCCAAAGCCCAAGAACACCAAACAACTGAGGAGATTCTTAGGGCTAACTAGATACTACAGAAAATTTGTTAAAGGGTATGGAATGATCGCAAAGCCTTTGACTAATCTACTAAGGAAAGATAGCTTCCGGTGGATAGAGACATCTGATCTAGCATTACTAGCACTACCTAATTTTCAGAAGGATTTCATTATTGAAACTGATGCCAGTCAGAGGGGAATAGGGAATGTACTAATGCAGGATAAGAAACCCCTAGCATACTTGAGCAAAGCAATTGGAGTGAGGAACATGGGAATGTCTATCTATGAGAAAGAACTCTTAGCCTTAGTCACAGCGGTTGGCAAGTGGAGGCATTACTTGGAGGGACATCATTTCATTGTTAGAACTGACCATCAGTCTCTAAAATATTTGTTGGAACAGAGGATCACCACGCCTTTGCAGCAAAAATGGCTCACCAAACTATTGGGACTTGATTACGAAATTTTATATAAAAAGGGGGCTAATAATTTGGTGGCGGATGCCTTATCTAGGAGGCATGAAGAGGAGTTGAAAAGTATAGAGCTTACTATTATAACTCCTGTATGGGTACATGAAGTCACAGACATTTATACTGATGATGTGTTTGCTAAGGATAAGATCCAAGCTTTATTACTAAACCCAGATTCTGATCCCAACTACGGTTACAGCAATAATATTCTGACATATAAAGGCAGAATGTATATTGGTGCAGGAGGAAAAATTAGATCCAAAATCATACAAAACATACATAGATCCCACTTAGGAGGACACTCGAGCATTCATAACAGCATACACAGGGCAAAGCAACATTTTTATTGGCCAGGAATGAATCAGGAGATAAGGACTAATGTGTTGCAATGTGAGGCGTGCCAGAAATGTAAAGGTGAAAATGTTCCGTACCCTGGTCTATTGCAACCATTACCAGTTCCTTTGCATGCTTGGAGCCATATTAGCTTGGATTTCGTTGAGGGATTACCTAACTCAGGAGGCAAGGATACTATACTGGTGATTGTGGATAGATTTACTAAGTATGGCCATTTTTTATCTCTTTCACACCCATTTACAGCATTAACGGTGGCCAAGACATTCCTGGATTCGATTTTTAAACTCCATGGCTTACCCCAAAGCATTATCTCTGGTAGAGATAAAGTATTCACAAGCAGATTTTGGCAAGAGTTGTTTAGGTTACTGGGTACACAACTTCACATTAGCACTGCCTATCATCCCCAATCAGATGGGCAGACAGAAAGGCTCAACCAATGCCTTGAAATGTATCTCAGATGTATAACTTACCAACAGCCTAAGCAATGGGAAAAATGGCTATCACTAGCTGAATGGTGGTACAATACCACCTATCATTCTTCTATTAGAATGACACCATTTGAAGCTCTATATGGGATCAAACCACCACACTTGGCACTAGTTCCTTACCAACAATCTAATGTAGCAACGGTAGAGGACTTACTACAGCAAAGATACAAACTCAACCAACAATTAAAGGAGAACCTCTTACAGGCAAGTGCTAGGATGAAAATGTATGCAGATAAAAATAGAACTGAAAGATCTTTTACTGAAGGTGACTGGGTATTCCTAAAGCTTCACCCCTACAGACAACATTCGGTAGAAAACAGGCTAAATCAGAAGTTGGGGGCGAGATACTTCGGGCCATATCAAGTTACTAAGAAGGTTGGGATAGTGGCTTATCAATTGTCATTACCTGTGTCGTCCAAGATTCATCCGGTTTTCCGTGTTTCCCTTTTGAAGAAGAAGTTGAGAGATAAAGCGATGCATGTATCACAATTACCAGCTGAACCTCAAGCTGTTCATCTTGCACACCAACCCTTATCCATCTTGCAAACCAGGCTGGTCCTAAGAAGAAACCGTTCAACTATACAATGGCTAATTCAGTGGACTGATCGTTCACCAGAATGTGCAACCTGGGAAGATGCAGAGTGGATTAAAGCTCAATTTCCTTCTTGTAGATCTTGGGGAAAAGATCAAGGTGAGAGGGAGGGTTGTCAAGTGGGAAATCAATGGGGAAGAAAAGGGACCAGATCACATAGGAAGAAAACTGGGAAAAGGCAGCCAACTGAAATAACTGATGCTTGAAATGGGATGCGACAGCGTTTTGGAGTCTTAGATAAGTTTTAATTGTAAACCCGTTTTATGTTTTAAATCACGCTTCTTCATTGTAGATGTGGAGGTAAGCAGAAATACCGTGTAAAGGGTTTTGGAAAGGAAGTTTTGCAATCTGAAAAGTTCAGTGAATTTGTTGAATCTCTTCAACAGCTTTCTCATCTCCTTCTTTTTTTTTTTTTTACGTTATTCCCATTCCCCAATCTATTTTCTATTTTGATTGGTTTCATATCCAGCTAACCCAGATGGAATTATCCCATTTCTGTGTTACGGTGGTTGTGAAGTTGCAGGTGGAGTTCCGGTCGTGACACGTCCTTAACTTCGAAGCTCAGTTGCCCGTTCTCCCATTAAAGTTGCCAGTGTTGACATATTTTGCTCCGTTACATACGGTTACATCTTCAGTTTCACAATCCAGCAATGTCAGTTCACTCCAGCCTTCAAGTTGTAGTTACCATTCTAATACCTCAAACTTCACATCATCTTCGGCTGCTTTTGCATCTGCATCCCTTCTGCAGTCGGTAGAAGAGATAAGAGTTGTTCATAGTGAATATATTTTCATAGTCTTCATAATTCAACTTCTTTGGTTTGTGAATGAAGGTTATCGATATCGTGCTGAAAGACTCAATTTTTTTACATTGTTATGTATGCGTCCTGATGTTGCCGGCTTCTAATGCCCAAAATATCGACTGAATATATCTTTAATTGAGTTCTCACCATGCAAGTATTTCAAGGAAACCAACTTCACTCTAGATTCTAACTAAACAGATTCTTTGTTCCACTGCATTTTATAAACTCTTATTTCATTCTTGGCTCACCACATTATATTGTATTCAAAATTAAACATGAAATTAGAGTGGACAATACTAGGCGAATGAGGTTGTAGTAGATTAAGGTAGGTTATACTATATTATTAATCTAGTAATATTAACTTCAGCTTTATACTTGATTTCTTATACGGTCTATTCTGATGCATGGAGGATTAATGCTTGTGGAGCATGACTTAAGGCCTGTTTGGTAGGGCTTTTGCTTTTTGTAGAAGAACTTTATGAGTAAGTTACCTCTGGCAAGCTTTTCTGAAAGCTCTTTTAGCTATATAAATTGCATAAAAAAATTATTTAAATATGTTCAAAAGTAGAGCGGTTTTGGCTTTCCGAAAGTCTTGCCAAACGGATCCTAGTTAGTTAACAAAATTTTGAAGCAATGCATTTAGAATTTTATAATAGTTTCTGTGCAAAAAGATTATTATGGTCCTGTATATTTTTAACCAATTTTGCTAGAACACATGAAATAAAATATAATTATTATAGTATTACTTTGCTTGTATTTATATTTAAATGTGGTATAGTTGAATAATTTCACATATTTTCTACTTTCGAACCAACTAACAGAAATGAAATATTTAGAATATAATAATCACATTTTGGCCAATATGATGACCTCAAAGCAGAAACTTATAGAATATTGATGATCAAAACACGTATTTCTCGTTGTAATTAAAATAAAATTATGCAAATTTATGCTTGAAATCAAATGAAGAGTGCGCAAAAGGGGTTGGTGCTTAGTATATGGCATTGTCAAGAGAGCTTTAAGATACAAATAGGCAAAATCAGGATAGTTTTTTTCTTTTTGATTTTCAATATGATTCTTTGTTTTAACTTTTTCACAAATGCATAATAGCTTTTTTCTCTACTTTTTCTTTTTTGCACTATAAATTCTTTCAAAAATTAAAGCAAAACTTTATAGCAATGGACAATTTATATCTTTAGCATTTCCAATGTCTTCCACTGTCGTTTGTCTAATTTTGTGCAATATTACATACTAAAAGACCTAAATGTTATAATTGTTACATGTAATCGTTACAGTTTTTTAAACAAAATTTTATTTGGTGCACGTTTTATGAGATGCAAAGACTATAATAGGAACTGTCCTGACAGCATGTTCACTGAATGTCTGAGGGAAGCAGGGATTGTGATGAATCCAAGTTTCTCTAACTGATGCGTGTTCCATGTATGCATATCCACAGTTCTAAGTCGAAACCCTGCCAATTTACTTTTCAAATTAAGTTCAAACGTCTAACTTACCTAAGTGGGAGAGTTTTGGCTTCTCAGCAACTATATATGTGGACTTGCTTTCAGAAACATAACGTTAAGTCATGGGAGTTAGATTCAAATTTAAAAATAGTAACTAATAGTCCAGGTCCTAACCTCACTGATCCTTCCCTGGTGCCAAACACCAATCCAGATTCTAGACATACAGACCACGGGGGAAAGAAAATGAAGATGGAATTAGTATAATTGGCTTGACTGTTGGTCTGTCAATTTTGATTCTTGGTTTGCTTTTTTTTGCTTATAGTATGTGGAGGAAGAAAAATGGGGAGGAAAAACAAGATGACTTTTACTTTGATATGAAAATTGGCATAAAATTTGAAAAGGTTTGTCGACCTAAGAAGTTTCAATAAGGAGAACTTGAACTGGTACATGCCACAGATAATTTTACAGACGGAAAAAAGCTTGGAGAAGGAGGATTTGGCGGGGTCTATCAAGGTTTTTGAGAGATTCAAATTCATTCATAGCTCTGAAGAGGGTTGCGAAGGATTCCAAACAATGGCCAAAGGAATATGCATCAGAAGTGAAGATTATCAACCGATTAAGACACAGAAATCTTGCCCAACTTGTTGGTTGGTGCCATGATAAAAGAGAGCTACTACTTGTTTATAAATTCATGCCAAGTGGCAGCTTAGATTTCCATCTCTTCAAGAGAAAATCATTGTTTCCCTGGGAAACGAGGTAAAAATTGCCCGAGGCCTGGCTTTAGCTTTACTATTTCTACACGAAGAGTGGGAACACTGTGTGGTGCACAGGAACATAAAATCGAGTAAGAAAAGGAAATGAGAGAATTCAAGCTCTAAGCCATGCTACTTCTTCTCAAAGGGTGCGAATATATTCAATTGATATTTTAGGCATTATGCTATACAAATGGGGAAGAAATCTTGCAATTAAAATTAACAAAATAGGCTCAAGTTTTTCTATAGCTGCTAGCTAATTTTTCTGTTTGACTAAAAATTAATTACTTGCATCAACCATGAACTAAAACAATAACAGTAACTGTCATCCCAAATAAATATATATATTTCCAGTTTAACAAACATAGAATAAAAATTTAATTACACTTGGTAGACTGGCGATCCAGATATTATGAAAGATTCTTATCTTTTGTACAATGGGACATGGATGGAGAAGCATCAGAAATTGAGTTATTTGAAGCCAGGAGCGAATTGACACCACTAGATTGTGAAGCCAAAAGTTTAAGCATATCAAATGGAGGAGCAGAATATGTTGGCACTGGCAACTTTGATGCAAGAGGGGGTAATTGAGCTTCAAAATTGAGGACATGAATAGCTTCCTTTATTGATGGCCGGAGATTGTTGTCTGGATGAGCGCACCAAAGCCCGACAACCATTAAGCATTTGATTTCCTGCTCATCATAGTCTGCGCATAGTTTTGGATCAGCTGCTTCGAGCAGCTTTCCTGTACCGTAGAGGTCCCAAACCCACTCGACCATCCTTACTCGATTTGCTCGTGCTTTAGCATCAATCAATCTTCTTCCACATGCAATTTCTAGTGCAACTATTCCAAAGCTGTAGACATCTGTTTCTTTACTAGCCTTGCCAGTGGTTAAACATTCAGGAGCCATATATCCCATAGTGCCTGCCAAAACTGTAGTTTGTGAACCCTTTTCGTGATCAACAAGCCTAGCCAAACCAAAATCCCCGAGCTTGGCGTTGAAGTTGGAATCTAACATAATATTACTTGATTTTATGTCCCGGTGAATGACACATTGTTCGCACCCTTCGTGTAGATACAGCAAGGCCGAAGCCAGTCCTCGGGCAATTTTGAACCTCGTTTCCCAAGTCAACAATGATTTTTCCTTGAAGAGATGGAAATCTAAGCTGCCATTGGGCATGAATTCATAAACAAGTAGCAGCTCTCTTTTTTCATGGCACCGACCAACAAGTTGGACGAGGTTTTTGTGTCTTAATTTACTGATGATCTTAACTTCTGATGCATACTCCCTATGACCTTGTTTGGAATCCTTTGACACTCTCTTCACTGCAATGTATGAATTTAAATCTCTCAAAAATCCTTGATAAACCCCACCAACGCCTCCTTCTCCAAGCTTTTTCTTGTCTGCAAAATTATCCGTTGCACGGACCAATTCTCCATATGAAAATTTCTTAGGCCCACATCCGGTTTCAAATTCTGTGTCCATTATTGTATCAAACGAAACTTCATCTTTTTCACCCTTTCTATTTCTTTTCCTCCATAAACTATATCCAATGAGAACCAAACCGAGGATCAAAACAGACAGACCAACAATAAATCCAATTACTAATCCCATCCCCGTCTTCTTTCCCCCATTGTTCACTGCTAAACTAGGATTTGGATTAATATTTGTCGCTGTGGGAGGATCTGCTGGACCAGATCTATTACTTACTATTTCTAAACTCGAATTGAATTCCCAGGACTTAACATTATTTTTCTCAAAGCAATCCCCTGTAGCTGCTGAGAAACCAAAACTCACCAACTCAGGTAAGTAATCTCTCAAATCTACCTTATAATCAAGCCGAGATTTTCGCTTCTGATTACTCATATAACCAGTGAAGATCACACTAAGATTTTTGGTAGTCGAATTATAACCAATCCAAGCATCATTCTGTTTCCCTTCAGTAATGTTATTCCTCCATGTCAAATTAGTAGCAGAAATCAGTGAATCGATATCAATTCCTACATGTGGACCGTAAGGATCCCAGTCATTCGTGTAAGTATCAAACTCAACTGCCACAAAAGGATCTCCAGATATATTCACTATCGCATCAAAATACGCAAGACCAAGGCCACTGCCTGATGAATTCCCAGGTATGGTTGAATCAACAGGAGCCAAGAAAAAGGCGAGTCCATCGGCATGGCAATTGTTGGGGATATTATACCGATAATGTGCATATTATATTCATCAAAAGCATGCCGTTAATATGGTGAAATCGATACATCATTCGACTTACCGAAATCTGATTTGAGAAGATAAAATAGTGATTTACCGACTTCGAATATAATAATATGGATTCTTCACTTCCCAATATGAGTGAACGCATGTTGTTCTTCAATTCAAACCTTAACATGAAATCAAAAGA
>CAIGRT010166374.1:3492-13596 GCA_903798405.1 Fraxinus platypoda | reverse complement strand
AATGTGGTTGATGATTGTGTATACCACATATTCAATGGGAGAATATTTTCTTGGTACCTGCAATGATATAAGCTTATTGCACGAAACCAAAAGATTTTTATAAAAAAAAATTTAAGATGAAAGATCTTGATAACGCTATCACAAAAGAGCTATATTGATACGGTACTTAAGAGATTTAGGATGTAGGATTGCAAACAAGTGATATCCCTATTGCTAAGGGAGACAACTTTAGTCTCAATCAACGCTCGACGAATGACCTTGAAGTAAATGACTAATTCCTCTAATGTCAGCTATGGTCCATCCAATTGCAGTTTTGTACTTCTTTAGTACCTCCAATAACTTTTTCTCCTCCTCCGTCATATCATTAGCAATGATTACTAAGAGTATAACGGAGTTTCCCAAAAACGCATAATGCAGATGTGATGGCAAAGGCTTTAACTCAAGAGTTGGGGCCTTCTCCGCTGACAGTACCACTGGTGATGGATTGCCACCAGGAGACTCATATTGCCAATGTCACTTTCCATTGTTCAGCCAAGTGTATAGCGCATTCAATTCTTTTACTATAAGTGTGCAATATTCGCTTCACATAGAACTGTTGGATGTTCAGCATTAAATTTATCAGTTACAAGCTCCTCAAGAACATTTACTTGGCAACAAGTATCTGAAGTTAATGAATCTTTCATTGCCTTGAACACATTGAATATGACATGTTCATTGTCCACTCGAAGAATCATTTTTCTGTCATATACATTAATAAGTGCTCTTATCTGAAGTTAATGGGTGTTTCATTGTCTTGAACGCAATGAATATAACCTGCTCATTGTCCACCCAAAGAATCATCTTCCTATCATACACATCAATAAGTGTTTTTCATGTGGACAATAAAGGTCTTCCCATGATTAGAAGAATATTTAAATCATCTTTCATGTCCAAGATGATGAAATCTGCCGGGAAGATGAATTTATCAACCTTGATTAGCACGTCTTCTATAATTCCCTTTGGTTTTTTGATGGACCTGTCAGCCAGTTGGAAATAGCTTGTTGTAGGTTTTGATTCTCCTAATTCAAGATACCTGTAAACAGAGAATGTCATTAAATTAACAACGGCACCTAAATCGCATAATGAATGCTCAAAGTAATTCGAACCAATGGTGCAAGGTATAGTAAACTCACTGGGTCCTTTAGCTTAGGAGGTAGTTTCTTCAGGAGAATTGCATTGCATTCCTCGTTTAGGTAGACAGTCTCATGTTCTTCCGGCTTCCTCTTGTTGGAAAGAATTTCCTTCAAAAATTTGACATAACTGGGTATTTGTACAATTGCATTTGTGAAATGGATATTTATGTGTATTTTTTTTTTTTTAAATCTCCACAAACTTGGCAAACTGCTTGTCTAATTTATTTTTCTGCAATTGTTGAGGAAAAGAAATTGGTGGCACATAAACCTTGATGAGACTTTGTGCTCTAATTGTAGATGTTTCTTTTCTCTATTCCTCATCTTTTGCAATTGGTGCAGATTTTTCTTGTTTATCAGCTTCTTCATCTTCTACCTCATTGTCCTTTCTATCTGGCCGCTTCACATGTATCTCTAGTAGTTGTACTTCACTTCTAGTTGTAATAACTTGCATTTGCTCCTTTGAATTTATCATTGTATGGCATGGTAATGTCCTTTGTGGATGTTCTGCAAAATGCTGAGCTATCTGACCAATTTGTGTCTCCAACTTCTTGATAGATGCCTGCTAATTCTGAAAGTTTATGTCAATTTCCTGGAACACCTTGTCTGTCTTTTGCATATATTGATTGAACATCTCCTCTCAAACTTTATTTTTTCTCTTTTTGGTATTATTTGAACCATTCCTTTGCTGATTATCTGATCATTTGAAGTTCGGGTGTTGTCCCCAACCTGGGATAAATGTTTTTCCATATAGGTTGAAATTGCGGGAACTATTTTGAATGAAATTTATATGTTATTTAGGAAAATCCATAGACAAGCAATTTTCTATGAGATGATTGGCTTCGCAATTTTCACATACTGGACTGGTTATCACTGCATGTGTTCCTTGTGTTTGTGCTCTCACCAGTAAACTCTACTTGTTTTGTCAAAAGTGCTATTTGTGCGTTGGTAGATGTTGTGCTATCCAGTTCATAAATTTCAGCAGTTTTCTGTGGTTCCTCTCTTTATGTTGAAAACATTGAATGAGTTGTAGCAATTAACTCAAACAAATCTATGCATTATGGTACAGATTTTTCGATGATCGATTCACCAGCAGAGGAATCAACTTGAGATTTTGACAATGGTGACAGTCTGGTGGAGAAGTATTGTACTTGATTACCTATAGTGCTCCCATGATTTGGACACTTTCTCATTAACGCTTTGAATATGTCCATGCCTCGTGATAGATTTTCCTATTTTTTTGGTTGGAACGTTTGAATTTTCAATCTTATTTTTGCTACTTTTTCCGATAGGAAATTTTTTTGCAAAATTTTCTAGTTAGTTCCTCCCATGTAGTAATACTTCCATGAGTTTTAGCATCTAACCATTCCGATGCAGCTTCTCGCAATGTATAGGGAAATAACCACAGCTTGATAGCGACTTTATTGACCACTGGGGCATGAAAATTCTGACAATTTCTGAGGAATCTGGAGATATGAGTGTTCGGGTTTTTATGAGCTAGACCATAAAATTGGAGAATATTACTGGTCAAGTTAATCCAATCTGCCCTTATTTGAAAGTTGTTTACCCCAAAATTTGGATATACTATACTGGAGCGCGTGGGTGCTGCTATGGGTATTAAGAACATTGAAACTGGCGAGTCCCCTTCATTTATTTTCACTCGCTCATGTTGCTGATCCAATGGTGCCGCTATACTCTCAGTAACTTGTCTAATTAGCCGTATAGGAATAATGATATTTTGATCGCCAGCCATTTGATATTATTGTTTTTGTTTTTGCTCTTTGTGTCTTCATTTAAAGTACGTTCTATCTCCCAATCAAATGGTTCAAGATCGTCATCTTGGGTATGGAGCATACAACGAATACCTTGATCTGTTAATAGAAAATAATAAACAAATCAAGTAAAATTAAAAATAAATTAAGACTAAAAGCAAATAGCTTCTCGGCAACGGCGCCAAAAAGTTGTTGCATTTTTTCTATTGCAAGTATATGATATCGTAACAAATAATATAGTTGACCTTTGAATCCAGATTATCGTTCCCATGAGGACTATTCTGTAGAATTTAATCAGATTTTTTCTAACTTCTATTTGACGAAAACAAACAAAGAATTGTATGTTGTGAAGAATTTTTGGTTTAAACACTTGAAATTAACTAAAACACACACAAAGATTGATTGAGAATTTAAATAATAAACGGATATTAAGGCCGAACAAGTTCACCTACTGATCACCTTTAAGTCTTAATTCAAGATTCAAGAGTCTAATGCAGTGTTCGATCTAATTTTTCTATTATATTCAATTTACCCCTCCTGAGTTCTCATTGATCCTATTTAACTAATTAATCACATATCTCTATGCGAATCTACCTTAGTTAAACGAAATATTAGTTCTAAGAATTTATATAATGATCTCAATATTTACTATAAGTTGATCTACACGTTATACTAATATACCAAATTTTTACTATATGATTTAAATCACAAACTCACCTCTCGATTCGTAAAAGATTTACAAAATCATCAAATTAGTGATTAAGTAATTTAACGTATTAAACTCATAGCAAAATCAACACATGTATGATAAAATAACAAGATTCTTGAATAAAAGAAATAAAGGGTTTCAAATAAATTACATTATTCGCCCTAATATAAAATTTAGCAACTCATAATGATGGAAGAAGAAAAACAAGAAGTTGTTATTGAATATATCACCGGATTTCGAATAAAGATGTAGAAAAAGAAATTAATTTTGCACCAAGATCTTTTTCCTCTTCCAATCAATGCTTCAAAACTTGAATTTTTTGATTTTTTTTCTCCCTTCAATTACGCTTTTCAATCTCTAGTTGTATTTATTTTTCTCCATCTATGGAACTCTCTAAAAGTGCAAATAACTTGTATTTATACTCCTCCCCACGTTTGTATGAATGTAGGGTTTCTTGTAGGCTCAAAATTGGGCCCAAAAGAATAGACCCTGTGATCTTACATGCGGCGCCGCAACACTGCGTCACAAAACCCTGTGGCGCCACAGCTTCATGGCGCAGCCTCTAGTGTGCTTCTTTCTTTGATATTATTATTTGACTGTTTTGCCCATTTCGTTACCATGCCAATGGTCTTGTTGTCTCTTTTCTTTCCCTGCTTTGTGCCATCTCACTAATTCTAGAAAACAACATTAATAAATACATTAAAAACGTTCACTACTCGTAATATCTAACTCATAATTAAGTTAAAAATTGAATTAAACTCGTGAGTAAAACACACTCGTCAAACAACTTTTGGCATGTGATTAAGTGTCCAATTGCGTGCCTAAATGATGTTGAAAAAAATTGAAATTTTACTTTATTCTACTTCAATGAGTTTAGGAAATACTGTGAAATTTTCATAGAATTTTGAGTTCGAGAAATGGTCCAACTAAACTTGATAGTTAGATAGAGTGTTGCAGGGTTGAACTTCGTTAACGTAAGCTAGCCTTCATTTCCATCCTCCATTTTAGTTTCTTCTATTCAACAAACTAAATCTAGCTAATTTAACCTATTTATTTTCATTAGTTGTTGAAACTTGTACTAGAATGTAAGAAGCACATTTTTGTAATAAATTAAAATCCTAAGATTAGGGGTGCTACAAAATTAAAAGAATATTCCTCTAGAATATTGTTAAAATTGAGTCATGTTTCACCAAGAAAATCGACATGAATTCGTCTAGAATGTGATATGTACAAATATTGTACTCTTTCAAGAGTAAAAATACAATATTTCTCGTGTTTCTTCAAAGTAACAAAACAATATATTTTTTAATATTGATACACGGCATTGCTACAATATTCTTACGAAATGTTGATTTAGATCGATACTTTTTCTAGAATAATAATACAATATTTTTTTTTGAACTGAAAGGAAGAGTTTCTTTACGAACTCAACGGGTTAAAATTTCGTGTCCTTCTTTGAATGGAAGAGAATTATTTATTTATTTTTTTACCTCTGGTTAGATATTCGTGTTGATATATGTTATAAACTAGAGAAAAAATAGAAGAAAATATATAGTCATTGAACTTATGTATATTTTATTAAGAATCAAAAGTAAGAATTAGAGTTGTATGGTTACAATAGTCATAATAATTAGTGTTGTAGGAATATAATAGTCATTCAATAATTAATATTTAATTTACAACAATCTTCAATGTCTTTGTTTTAAATCATATGGTTGTGACCTTCATTGCTACAGTTTCACCTTAAGACGTGACCGTTAATGTGACACTTTGAATACTAAGTCCTTGTTTGAGTCTCATATTTTTCAAAATTCATTTCTTCAAAACTCATTTCTAATCACACATTCTCACATAAAATAATTCTATATGTAAATTCATAATTTTTTTAATTTTTTAATCACACATTCTCTTAAAAATCACTATTAAAAAAAACATATTTTCCAAAAAAAAAAAAAANCACATAAAATAATTCTATATGTAAATTCATAATTTTTTTAATTTTTTAATCACACATTCTCTTAAAAATCACTATTAAAAAAAACATATTTTCAAAAAAAAAAAAAAAAAAAAAAGGAGCTCAAACAAGGGCTAAATCTAAATGATGCATTTCAAGCAATTGAGGTTAAGTGTGACTTAATTCACTGGTCAGTATCATAGCTGTTACTATGATGTGAATTTAAACACGCGGCCTTTCGATTCAATATACGACAATATAATTTAAAGTCCTCATTGGATCCTCATTATCTAAAAACTCATTTTCCTCCAAACTTATTTTTAATCATTCATTCTTCCAATAAAATAATTTTGTATGTAAAATCAAATCTTTTTCATATATTTTTAATCATACATTCTCCAAAAAAATCAATTTTACAAAATTTATTTTCCCCAAAAATGGAGCTCAAATAGAACAATTTTTTTATTTTTTGCTTTCTTTTGATATTTACGGTTTATTTGAACTTTATTTTTTGAGAGAATATATATATAATAGTATGTTTATTTTTTTTGAATGTGTAGTTAAAAAGAAGGAAAATTTTAAGTTTACCCGTAAAATTATATATACGTGTGTGTACATGTTATATTTTTTTAAGAATAGGGCATTAATCAATGAAATTGATCTCGAAGCTGGCATAATCATCTGATGTGATCTTGACTGTTAGCTTTAATGCGACTTCAACGGTAACTTTCTTAACATGCCTGATCTATGTTATGTTTATGGATTATTCCCCAAGTACAGAAAAAGTTTCACAGATTTCCTTCAGGGTGCTGCATCTCAATCGTCTTTTTTTTTAATGATGTTTTGCTATGTGTTATTTGTGAGCCAATTCTGTGAAAGAAATCTGTACGTGTAGATAGTCATGTTTATAGTTTTCTCAAAAGTCAAACCATTTTTTTCCCAATTAATATTGCAAACCATTAATTACGTAAGAGGTATAAATTAGGTCAGTCTCATGCACTTTTGGACTGGCCCGTGGCAAGTGCTAAACCTAACACCGTGATCATGCTGGAGTGGGCTTTAACTTTTAACTTTTTCATGATTAACTTAAAAACAAAAAAATAAAAAAGACATTATGTGTCATTAATGTAATGAGCACCAGGTTCCTACGTTATGAAACCTAATTAGTGTCATTGTGCGGAACCATCATTATGGTTTTGCATTACCGTAAAGAGACGTGTTAAGAGAAAATAAGGTGTACGATTTTCTCTTGTATACATATTTTTTATTTATCATAGTGAATCACGAAAGTAATGAAAGAGAATGTAATCCCATATTACCTCTATAAATTTAACATCTTCTTGTATTTATTTTTTCAAGCGATTTTATTGCTCTTGATAGTAGAATTAGGGTTTCTAATCCTCAACATAGGCGACCTTAGTCTGCAGAAGCAAACTTTACACTTTTACCATGACTAGTTTGCATCTACATTGGTTAATTAGTTGTAGTTACGATATTCGATAAATGTGTAATGTCCCATATAAATTGATAGAGATTGTGGAGATTTTTTATTTTCTTGATTGAATTTTCTTTGATTATTTTCGATTGGCTTATCAAAATTTATGAGATGAGTCCTACTATAAAATGGAGCCTAAAATATTAATGGGAGATTGACGCATGACTCAAATGTATCATGAAATGAAGAGCATACAAATATTAATAATATTTTCAACATGATGATTTGCTGATATTGCATGAAATTTGTGGACCACTTTTTTAAATGGTAAGTTAATAAATGGTCTAAATTACTTTCCGTTTTGTCACTGATGTGAAAGTTAACTATTTAAGAAACCACATACTTTCTTGATGAAATAATGAGGTGGGGTACATATATAGAGATCAAGGGTCTCTACTCTAGTGCGACTATGTTAAGGGATATATATCTCACATCAATAAATGATGTTGACACAGACCAATTAATAAAGATTTTAGGCTACTCCTCTTAATAAGGTTGACCTTTTAAGATGGAACCTCAATTCTTAACATGGTATCAGAGCACGTAGATTTAGTGGTGGCAATGGGCCCGAGCGGCTCGTCGGCTCGTACTGTAGCGACCCANATTTTCCAGTGTATGCCTTCAGCTAGATGCTCCTTGTTTGGGGTCAGCATTACATAATTCGGGTCAGCCCTTTGATAACTGCAAGCGCAGAAATAAATAGATGAACATTACCATATGTAAATTTATGTGCATAATACACACCAGCAGTGCATTTCTCCTGTTAAGGGATATATATCCCACATCGGTAAATGATGTTGACACAGACCAATTAATAAAGATCTTGGGCTACTCCACTTAACAAGGTTAGCCTTTTAAGATGGATCCTCAATTCTTAGCACTAGTCACAACTTCTACATTTTTTTTTTAAAGCACATGTTATATTTTATCGAGTAAGAAGTGAGAATAGATGAGATTTGTATATTAGTACGAGTTTCTATTATAAATTTTGATTATATATTTTGAGTATATTTGTTGGACGTTCCAACAAAGACGAAGCAAAATATTTTTCATTCAGGGATCAAAAAGTGGCTAATAATTTTTTTGAAACAATGTAACATTAACTATGGGTTGAGACTTGAGATGAGAGTAGATGTTGTCTAGTGGCTAAATACTTGTTACTGCTGCATGCATCAATGAGCAAAGCAGTAGCGGACGTTAGATTTTGATAGAATTTACTAATCATAGATATCGAGGAGCAATGAGAAATTAATTGATTTCAAATTTGGACATTCTAAGGAAAAGTCACGAGTGCTCGAAAGAGGGAATGAGTAAAAGTTTTTTTTTTTTGTGGAAATTCAAAAGAGAAAAAAAATCCTAATAGCAAAATTTTATAGGTCAATAGACCCCTCATGACACCATGTGACTCCATCGTTGCGTACAAACGTCCCGACAATTTAGTTGTCGTATCTATTGTCACATAAAAATTATAACATCATTTAAAATAGACAATTAATTAATAATTTCATTTCAAGTAGAGCGACATTAAATTCTTGAGACAAGTACCTACTGAATAAGGACATCCTAATAAATAATGTTACACCTAATATAGTCTAGAATTGTTATATAGGTCAATTGATGAATAGACATCCCAATGAACTATAAGTTGGGTGAAGAGTGAGTTGGACATGAAAGTGACAAGCCAACAACCTACCACCACCATCATCATTTTTTAGGCATGGAAGGAAGTGACCACGCTTGGGCATAATTCCATACAGACTTTGTCCTTAATGTGCATATGTATACTTTAAAAAACTGGGAATCCAAGGCTTGAGGCAAATTGCAAAGGTTCCCCACAACTTTTGATTTTCTCCTATGTTTGTGCTTGTTTGTGTTTTTTCTTTTTTCTAAATTTGTCGGGTTTTTGGTAATGTACCAATCGTTCTATAAAATTGATATAGATCGTGTTTGAGTACATGTTACGATATTTTCACGAGTTAATTAAATTATTGCGTAACATAGAACATTAGTGAAATGCAAGTGACTATATAATGATAGTTCGAAATTGAGAACCAATGTAGCCGTCAGAACTAAACATTCTTATTTAAAACATGGAATATCAACGAAGTACGAACAAGTGGAATTTACTTATAATCAATAAACATCACAAGAAAAAAAGAAGCAGTGTGAGTCGTTGTGGATTCCATGATTTTCAAATTTTTATCCAATACTATATTGCTCCAAAGTCCACGTAGTTGTTACTCTAAATTCAAATATTTTCAAATTATTTAAGAAAAAAGAATTATAAATGTTCAACTACTTACAAAATTAACTATTGTCTAGCATGAAAGTCTATAAAGATTCTTACTTTAGAAAATGTGCTAGTTAATCTATCTACCCATAAAAAGTTAAACGGGCTGAAATCTAAACTCAGTTGTACCTTGAATTAGCCATAACGATAGGCATAAATAAACTAATGCATGCAAGTAAAAAGCATATAAAAATAGAAGAAGAAAAGTGACTTAAAGCAAAAAGTATGAAGCTATACAGCTTTGGGTGCAGCCTTAACAAAAACACAATGAGATAGAACAAAGAGAATTCTTATCTAAAGTGCAATGCTATTGTTAATTCATATAGAAACATAAAGGGAGATTCCTTGTTTTTGTTGCTTTTTTTGTAGGTTAAATAATATACTTTGCTCTTTTATTAATTATCCATCACTATTAGATACCAAATTAATACTTTACTTCAACTGCACAACTTATTGTTTACATTAACACCTTGTTCGATAAAATTTCGTTAAAGTTTTATCAACTTTTCAATTGCCCACACTTCAATTTTAACCAGAAATTTCATGGGTCTCACAATTTTTATTTAACCATACGTTTCATCAAATTTGCTAAAACTTTTATCAAAAACATGTCCTAAAAAAAATTGTTTGAGTATTTATTAAGTCACACGAATCAAATAAAGAGAAGAAAACACTAGCTAATTTGGGTGGGGGGGGGGGGGGGAAAAAAAAAAAA
>CAIGRT010166363.1:0-13787 GCA_903798405.1 Fraxinus platypoda | reverse complement strand
TTTTTTCGACCTTTTAACCTCGACTATTTCCTCCTCTTCGATATCTTCGAAATCAATTGGAACATTTTGAGATGCATCGTACTCCAATGGAGTACTCGAACTACCTCTAAACTGATTAATCTCATCACTAGTAAAATTCATTTATATCTATTATAGTAAAGAATATTGAATATTCTAGTAAAAGAAACTAAATAAGATTGAGTAAAGAAATTAAATATTGAAATTGAAACTAGAACTCAACTAAATTTCTAAATTGAAGATTAAAGTAAAGAAATTAGAGACTTGAATACTGAATATTAAGTAAAGAAATTGGAGATAGATTGAAGTAAATTGATATAAAGTTATAAAAAAATTTCGCATATTTATAGCCAAAAAAAATATATATGTTTTAACTACATTTGAATTTCAAATTCAAATTTTGAAAATTTTTACAAACATTAACAATCTCGTGACATGAATTGTACTTCAGACTAGAGACAACTGCGTGCAGACAGCTAGCTGTCTTTTATTTTTTATTTTTTTCTTCCTGCTGTTTTCATTTTTTTTAAAGGGCTCGGCTCGTACGGGCCGAAAACAACCTGTGACATGGGCTCGCCCCAGTTCAAGCCTTTGCCCCAAAATGGGGCTCAGCCTGAGCCTCGACTCGGTGGTTCTGAGCCCTGGAGCCAGCTCGGCTCGAGCTTTTTCGAGCTGACCCACTGGCGGCCTGAGCCGACTAGCCATTTTGCCATCCCTACTCGACCTATATATTATTTAGTTGTCCTCAAGCTTGAATAGAGGAAGAAAGTGTTTACAGTTTCATAATTCCTTTCACAAATTATAGTTTTTTAGGGTCACCATATCCTTATGATATCACATCTTCATTATTCTTAGGATGAAAATGCAATTTTCTATTTGTGAGAGGAATGCAAGCCAACTCGACTTGCCCTACCAAGGGATGAGTTAGTGGGATGATTCGAGTTAAGGTTTTGTAAAAGGAGACAACTCATTCTCAACTCATGCTCAACTCATCCCATTAGCAAGCACGATTGACTCACTAGGTGGACCAAGTCAAGTGACTCCGCCCACTAACATCCCTATAACAAGTTAATGTGTTTTTTGATCTAACCTGTAAAGATGTCGGGTTCTTGAGGAGTTAGTTTGTTATCCCTATATTGGATGAAATGGTATGGGTTGTCTTAACCATGTCATGCCTTGGATGGATGTCCATTTAGGTCATGTGTGGATTCGATGGGAAAATGAATCAAAATAGGGTGTTGAAATTGCGTTAATGTATCTATGATTATGCATTATATTGGGAGACAAAAGCAAGATAAATGAAATTTACTTGTTGGAAGTGTGATATTGGGCATGGCACACAGTGGCAGATCAAGGAATGTTGGTGAGCTAGGTTAGCCATTGACCATTGACCGTCAACAATCAACGACCGCAATAATGGAATCGTTTATTAATATTTAATTAAATAATATTAAAAATCTTCAATCTATATGTAAATGCACTAAAACATAAAAATCATATACATATGAAAATATAATTCAATAAACCCAAAATAATAAGAAAAAATATATGATACAACCTCATTCAATAACTGTATGCTCAAACAACTGCATTCTCCGTGGTCACATATTTTAAAACCGTTGCAAGACTGCCTCATTCTTAATTTTTGTAAAAATCTCATTCTCGATGTACACCACCAAATTGTCATTCAACCAGTCATCTTCCATTTTGTTGCACAAGCCTCTCTTGATTAGATACATAGTAGAAAACGCCCTTTTAACACTTGTAGTTGCCACAAGTAATGTCAAAACCAAAGTGATGAGCCTATAAATGAATGAAAAATAACAAGAACTTCTTGTTTCAACCAACTTCTAAGTTACACAAAATATGCTATTGAGATTGAAGAAAGCTTCATCCCTTCTCACAAGCATAAGATACTTCTCAAGTTGAGGTCTGAGTAATAAGAGTTCTTCAGTGTTAAAGTCCAAAGGATAGAACCGAGCAAGACTTAGCAATTTAGCCCCCATCAAAAGCTATAAATGAGGCTCTTGGACTTAAACGTGAAATGCAATCAAGGAGCTCAGTAGTTGTATCTGGAAAATGATCATTCAACTTTTGTAAGATCGAGTCAATCTCATAGCAATATAAATCAACATAAAAGCCACGATAATAAGTCACCTGCTGAGCTCCATGCCTAGATCGGCCTCTCAATACTACAATATCCTTTATATTGAGCACTACAATATGTCTACCAATACAAAACTCAATTACTCCACTTAACACATTATCCCAACCGTTATCCCTCATATTCTGCAATGTATACTTATACAAATCCAATAACGTCATAGCATTCTGAATATTATGATCATTTTTCTGTAAGGCCTGTGAAAGATCATCTGTGATTGCAAAAATTTTAATCATAAAATGGAGACAAAACACTAACTTAAAATCTTGCATAGTGCTCATATGTCTTGTAGCCATTGATCTTTGCTTTGAATATATGTCATCTTCTGATATATTCTCAAGAACATCTATGATAGCATTAAACATATTAATAACAAAAATAATTGTGAGTAAATTTGAGCCTTATCTAGTATCACCTGGACGTGCCAAACTCATTTCTTAAAACCTACCACTGTCACCACAAAGTTCCCAAATATTAAGCTCTATCAAAACCTCAGAATGATAACTTGCTCGAAGAGCATCAATACACTTACATGTTGCACAAATCAAATTCACTATAATAGCAAGCATATTATATAAATCACCAAGATAGCATTTCTACGTGCCATAAAAACAACTACCAACTAAAGTTGGTGAGCAAAGCAATGAGCGTACAAAGCATATAGCTTCTCACTTAAAATCGAAGCTTTCAATTCATTGAACTCACCTGACATGTTACTTGCTCTATTATAACCTTAACCTCTCAGGCTAGATATGCTCAACCCATGTGTAGAAAACATTGCATCAATGGTACCCTTCAGTGACTGCGCACAAGATTAAATGCATGGGAAAGGCCCAAAAAGTGCTCATTCACTTGCCCACTTTTGTCCACAAACCTCAAAACAACTGTCATTTTTCCTTTATAGAATTATCATGAGACTCATCAACCAAAATTGAAAACATAGAATCATCTATCTCCTTCATAATAGTCCTTGTTGTCTCTACGGCATAACAGTTAACCAAATCCTTTTGGATGTTTGATGAAGTCATTTAGTCATCTCCAGGGACATTACTAGATATTACTTCCTTAATTTCCTCACAATGAGCTACATATAATCTAGTAACTCAATTAGATTTCCTCAATTAAGAGACTATTTTGACTCTTCATGACCACATAAAGCCAATCCTTCATTAAGAGAAATCTAGTACGATCTAGTACCGTAGTCAACCTCATCCTACAATTTTTTTGTTGATTACTACTTTGGCAAGAAAGACAGAGGAGATACTTTGCTTTTGAAATGTGGTGCACTTAGCGAAGCTTGATTGTAAGCACTATTAAAGAGACATGATCTTTCAAAATCTTTTTGTGCTTTCAATCCCTAAAACGGGTCTTGGTGAATGCAGGTCCACCCCTTTTGACCCCTCTATCAGGTTTAAACAAATAGCAATACAAACATCAAGCCACATCTTTTTCTATACTGTACTCCAATCACTAAAATTCAAAGAACCATTCTTTCCTAAAATACCTATTATTATTTCTCATTAGTCTTCTTGGAAAGTCATGTCCATGTGGTTAACAAGGACATTTCTTTAGGTAAACCTCACATCTTGGTACAGTGAAACGCGCATCCCGCATGTTGTTCTATTCAACTACATTTGTTCATGTAATCCATAGCATAACAGAACGCAGCAACGAAGGACAACCCGTCCATACAGCCATGGGGAAGATGGCGCTACTGGCAAAGAACGTCTGGCGAAAACACCGCAAGCACGAAGCGCGGTAGGCTTAAACAGGGGAAACATAGCATGGGGAGGAAAGAGAGACCATCTTTCAGAAAAACAAATGCCATGAAGGACTTAGGAAATATTTTATTGGTATCCACACTCATCGAATTGAAGTTGGTCATCACTTTTCTTAGCAGAAGTCTTTTTCATAATTTTTTCATAAAGTTAAATCTAGCCAATGCAAACTCAACTCAGTATTAATCCTATATCAATTGTTGTCACTTCCTTTCTCTAAAACACAACTTATCCGAACATCTCTTTGATATTAGGATCGTATGACTCGATAGGGAGATGTTTCCTTGTATCAGACACAAGACCATACAAATTGAATGAGCCCAAGACTTCTTTGTGTTATCAATGGTCAACAGCTCGTGTACTAGACTAGAAGTAGTGGCAGGACTAGATGTACCACTAGAAGAACTAGGTTGAGACTTGTTTTGCTTGGAAAAAAGCATTCCGTAATCCGTATGAAAATTAAATCACAAATTAAACGTAAATTAAACTTAATTTGAACCATCATTAGGTTTTAATATCCAATTTTCAATAACAATTTATCATTTATCACAAGTCATGGTCTACAAATATCACATAATCACAAATTCCTCAGTTTTCATAAATCGTAAACCTCAGTAGCAAGCTCCTAGTCATAAAAAATAAATCATAAATCATTCCCCAATGGCATAAAAAATGAACTAAAAAAACAAAAAAAAAAAAAAAGGCTCACATAGCTGCGACGGGGCAGTAGTGGAAGGTACAAGCTCGACTTCGGTAACTCGACATTAGCATGTCACAATGGCGGAGGGTGGGAGAGAGATATAGGGTTTAGTTTGTGCCTTTGTATGTTTTTAAACAAAATTCAATTTGTCATATGGGTGCTGGGAAGCTGGGTACAATACAAAGTAGTAGTAGATAATGGACCTAATTTTAAAAAGTCCAAAATGAAAAGCCCACAATTTAATAAAATGGCCCAAGTCCAACAAACTATCTTCCCTAGTCCATTCAGCTTCAAGTTTCCCAATGACTACAACTTGGCGAGTAGGCTGTAAGCCTGTATCCAACCTGTAAATTTCGATAGAGCCAGCACGGACGGCCACACCATATCGCTAGGTTTTGGCTTCGTCCCTGATGGCACATGTAAATTGTACCAACATACGGCTAAGACAATGAAGACAATAGTAAATCCTGATTTAAACTAAAGCATGGGCAATGCCTTGCTCCTATGTCGTAGTCTTGACTAAAATGTGTCTTCGAAAAGTGTATTAAGTGGAGTTTGGTGCAAAGAAGAGAAATGGGCAATTATGTTAGCATGATTTGATGAGTTATGAAGGATGGGATGCATAACATAGGTGGTGCCTAACATGCAATGTAGCGATGGAAGACGAAAGCAATTTAGCTTGTAAACTCAAAATGTAGTCAAGTAAATGATATGACCGAGTTTCTAGCATGCAGACTTAGTCCACTCTTTACGGTTATGAAGTTACGAAAAGTTAGTAGCGTAATAAGCTGTTAGCCAGCTCACATGGTTTCCTGCATGATAAGGTAGTTAAGGGGCCTGAATGGGTGCTATTCTATAGTTTACATGGTGGAAATTTTGAAAACTAAAGCATTGTACTTGAGGTTGTTAACTGCGTTCAATTTTCTATATTTATACATAGCTTGTTAAGGCACAAATTTGATGTTAGCCAAACAATACATCTAGAAAGTTGTAGAGTTCATGTTTTGAGGTTGAGTCGACTAGTCTATCAATGTAGGAGAATGGATAGCTGGCCTTAGGGGAAGCTTTATTAAGATTGATAAAGTCAATTTAGACTCGACTGTTTTCCATTCGCCTTTTTTTACTGGCACAACATTAGCTATATAATCTAGGTATTGCACTTCCCGTATAAAGTAAGTTGATGTTAGCTTGTTTATCTCTTATTAGATGGCATCACATCGCTTGAGAGAAAATTTTTCTTCGAAGATTTGAATATCCTAAAGTTCTTCCACCAAGGACTCTTGTATATCAAGGTCGAGATCTTCCCTATTATGTAGGTTGAACACTTTGATCTTACTGATATAACATTATTAAGTTGAGGTAAAGTTTCCTCAGATTATGTCGACTTGTTAAGAGGTCAAGAACTTCCTCGCTAGTTGATAAGTCGAGATGATATCCCAAGCGACTTTCAAAGATGGTCGACTAAGTATAGCTTTTATATTCCATTTTTACCACCTAAAAGTTCATTGTCCTAGTAAGTTGTCAGCCACAATGTAAAGCTTGATCGGAAGTTCAATAGTGCCTTTGGGATTGATATAACCCCCTCCTAACCCATTCAACCGGGTATTCACTTGTCACAACATATCCTTATGGATGTTTATTTTGTAGAAAGCATTATAAAAGAAGAGGTTGGTTGCAATTCCATTCTCTACAAAGATTCGTTTAACTTCGAAGTTGGAAATAGTGGCAGTAATGATCATGGCCTCATCGTGAAAGATGTCCTCTTGGAGAGGTGGTTATGATGTAGATGTTGAGTCAACTCTTGAGATAATCATATCCATGTTCACTTTGATAGTTCTTACCATGCCTTTATTTTGGCCCTTTGGTTTTCTAACTAGATTAGGCATGGATTTGTGTTCAATGTTAATTTCCTTCTCCTTCTCTAATAAGGTCTTTAATATTTTGTTATAAGATGAATTAGTCGTTGGTAATAAGTCCATGACTTTTGTATAATTCATAGTATAAGTTTTGATCTTGATTGTTGGGGTTCAATTTCAAAGGAATGGGAACTTTAAGTCCAATTTGTCATTGTTATCGTAAATAAATAGGGATATTATTTTAGGAATTATCTTTCTGTTGCAATTGCTGATTTTTAGGGATTACATATTTACAGTTTCCTTATAAAAAGAAATTTATACATTATATATACAAGTGTAAAAAATACAAAGGCACAGAAAATTTTTCCAGTTTCCTTCGACATTTTGGTTTCTTTTGGCATGGTATCAAAGCTTGGTTCTAGTTCTTTACCAGCTTAATTTCTTTACTCACATCCAGACTCATTTCGTCTAGTTGTCAGCGCTATTTGGTCTATGTTTCAGTGTGTCTGTTGGCATTTCTTAGTGGGCTTGTGGATTTTCACCTTTTCTCTAGCTCCCATGACACTAGTCGGCAACTTCTCCGATGGTTTCTGGTTGGGCTCTGCTTTCAGTAATCTGGTACACATGGTTTTAGCCTCTGGGTTTTAGATTCTGGACGAGTAATTCTGATCGGCCTTCTCTGTTAATTAGGTTTTCTATTAATTGGGTTTTGTATTTTCTTTTGGCTGGTTTGTGATTTCTTTCGACTTTTTCTATTTAATTGGACTCTGCTTCACGTGGTTTCTTTGGATTTTTTATTGCAGTCATATTATAGCAGGATATTTTTTTCCATCATGTCTTCAAAAAAGTTTGACTCTTTGTATATTTGTTTTAATGGCAAGAATTATTGAGTGTGGAAGTTTCAATTTCAATTATTTGTCGAGGGTAAAGAGTTGTGGGGTCATCTTGATGGAATTGATCCTGCCCCTACAAATGTAGAGGCTTTGTCCAACTAGAAAATCAAGGATGCTCGGGTTATGACCTAGATCCTTAGATCAGTTGAACCTCACCTTGTTCTTAATTTGAGACTTATAAAACTGGTGCTAATATGTGGGATTACCTTAGCAAGGTCTACAAACAAGGCAACACGGCTTGACTATTTCAATTGGAATATGAGTTGGATAATTTTACGCGGGGAAGTCTCTCCATTGAGGAATATTTTTCTAGTTTTCAAAACCTTTGGGCTCTGTATTTAGACATTGTTTATGCTAATGTTTATGCTATATCTCTCTCTGTTGTTCAAACATTGCATGAAACAAGTAACAGAGATCAAGCCTTGATGAAGCTACATCCCAACTTTGAGATTGTACGTTCTAATTTGATAGATCGTCATCCTGTACCATCTCTGGATACTCGTTTCGGTGAACTCCTTCGTAAGGAGCAATGCATCATCACTCAGGCTGCTATGGAACATTGTGTTACTGTTAGTTCTCCTACTATTGTGGATTATACAGCACGATGGAGGAATAAAAGTTGAGACATGTGTGTTGTCTAGTGCTATAGCTGTAAAGCTTTTGGTCATATTGCTTGGGATTGTCCTAAAAAACACTATTAACTCTGCAAGAAATAGGGTCACATTTCCTTTTATCCCATTCATCCTGAAAGAAAGCATAGCACTACATATCATACCCTCACTGGTGCTTATAGCTCCGCTACATTGCATGTTACCTCGAAAGTTGTTCTTAATCCTGTTTTTACTCCCTTAGCAAACTCGACCACAGTCACTACTGAAATGGTACAATAGAAGATCAATTTTGCTTTCTCTATTTTTGGACTATTAGGTACTCATACAATTTCTTCTAAGCTTTGGTTCTTTGACTCTGGAGCCTCTAACTGTATGACTAATATTGTTGTCCCTCTTTCCAATGTCAAAGAGTACGATGGGAATCTAAAAATTCACACTATTGATGGCAGTTCTTTGCCTATCAGCGCTGTTGGTGATCTTTTTTCTTTACAAATTTAATTTCTATTGGTCAATTGGTTGATAATAATTGTGATGTCCATTTATCTCGTTCTGGTTGTGTTGTGCAAGATCTATTATTTGAGATGATCGCGAATAGGCCTATTTCCCTTGTATATTTCGCCTTTCCCAATTCTCCATAGGTCTCATTTACTTTCATTTGCATGTAATGCTGTTAGTCCTAAAAATAAGTTGTGGCATAGACTTCTAGGCCCCTCAAACTCTGACGTACTTCGTAATTTATTTAATTCTGACTTGTTGGAAAATAAAGCATGTTCTTCTCTTGATCATTCTTTTAAATGTACGACATGCAAAATTGGTAAAAGTAAAGTTCCACCTTTTCCTTCTCATGGACCTCATGCCTCACAACGTTTCAATATTATTGATAGCGATGTTTGGGGAATTTCACCTATTATTTCTCACGCCCGTTATAAGTACTTTGTTAAATTCATTGATGATTTTAGTCATTTTACTTGGGTTTACTTTTTACGGGCCAAGGCGGAAGTTTTTTTTGGTCTTTTAGTGCTTCCTTGCCCTTTTTGAGACTCAATTCTCTGCTGAGATCAAGATCTTGCAATCTGATTCTGAAGGCGAATATATGTCCAATGAGTTTTATGGTTTTCTCCAAAGCAAATGTATCATTTCTCAACATTATTGTCCTTCGATGCCACAGCAAAAGAGTGTTGCTGAGTCTCTTTTAATTGAATCATATGCCCCTCCTCGATTTTGGTGTGAAACACTTTTTACTTCGGTTCATTTAATAAATCATTTACCCTCTCTTACGTTAAATCACGTTTCTCCTTTCTTTAGGTTGTTTGATCATTCACCTTCCTATTTCGATCTCCGTACATTTGGTTTTGTTTGTTTTGTGCATCTCCCCGCTCATGAGTGACATAATCTTACTGCTCAGTCTCTTAATTGCGCTTTTATTGGTTATGCTATCTCTCAAAAAGGTTATGTTTGCTATGACCCTCATGCTCATTGTATTCGTGTTTGTAGAAATTCTAAAAATGGGAATTTCCTTGAAAATCAATATTTTTTCACATCTGATGTTGAGCTGCCATCTATATCTTTATCTCTTTTGTCTAGCTTTTCTGATTCCTCGATAGTTGTAGAAAGATTTCAACCTAGTCTTGTGTATGAACGACATCGTCATTGTGAGCCTGTTCCACGTCCCCTATGCCCCCCTCAAGATCTCGACTTTATGCCTGATCCTCTACTGTTTTTACCACTCTTCGTCGGTCTACCCGTCCTTCTTGATTAATATGGTTTCTCCTCCACTATCTCCCTTCTATCTACTTTATCTTCTATTTCTATTCTCTCTTGCTACATACATGCTATGGAACATGAGTGTTGGTACAATGCAATGCAAGCAGAACTTCAGGATCTTAAGGAGAATGATACTTGGGACATAGATCATTGTCCCCCTACAATCAAACCTATTAGGAGTAAATGAGTCGCCCCCAGGGCACATCTCCAAGTGGTAAAAGGGGAAGGTGGAAAAACTCTAGCTTTGCTTNCAAGAGTTCGAATCCTGAAATATGGATTTGGCCCTTGAGTAAGTGCAAGTGTACAAGCTGCCTTCCACCCTGTACCCTTGGAGGCATAACTTGCGATTTACCTCATTCACCAAGGCCCAGGGCAGGGTAGGTGGGGGCCGTCTGGGATGCAGTTCATCCTTTTTTATTAGGAGTAAATGAGTTTTTTTCGTGAAACTTCATTTTGATGGCTCTTTGGATAGGTACAAAGCTCATCTTGTAGCTCTGGGTAACAAACAAGAATATGGGGTTGACTATGATGAGACATTTTCTCATGTTGCCAAAATGAGTACAGTTCGAACAATCTTAGCCATTGCCCCTCATAGTCATAGCGACTCCATCAGATGGATGTGAAGAACGATTTTCTTTATGGCCATCTTTATGAAAAGATCTATATGAAGCTTCCCTCTAGTATGACTACTTCTTCTCCTCATGATATATCTAAGTTAAGACGTTCTTTGCATGGGCTCAAACACGCTCATCGGGCTTGGTTTGAGAAGTTTTGTGGTACACTCTTTACCTTCAGCTTTACACAGAGTCAATATGATTCTTCTATCTTCTTCCACAGGTTGCTACGGGTATTGTTCTTCTTGTGGTTTATGTAGATGATATCATCATTACTAGTACTCGCTGTGGTTTGATTAATAAATAAGCTTCAAAAGCTATTGCATACAACTTTTCATATGAAAGATCCAGGCTAACTCACATACTTCTTGGGACTGGAGGTTCATCATCGGGCCAATGCTGTTTTTTTAAACTAGTATAAGTATGTTCAAGATCTTATCGCATTAGCTGGGTTGGAGGATACTTCATTTGTGGATACTCCTATGGAGGTAAATGTAAAATATAGGAAAGATGAAGGGGATCTTCTAGTTGATCCTACTATCTATCAACGCCTAGTTGGGAGTCTTATTTATTTGACTACTACTCGCCAGATATCTCATATGTCATTCACCAGGTTAGCTACTTTATGTCTTCACCTCGGCATCTTCAGTTCGCTGTATTGTTCGCTATCTTCATGGGTCTCCTACTTGTGGGTTGTTCTTTCCTATTGGTTCATCTCTCCAGCTTATTGCCTACAATGATGCTGATTGGGTTGTGTGTCCGGATACGCGTTGATCTACTACGGGCTAGTGTACATTTTTGTGTGATGCATTCTTGGAAATGTAAGAAACAAGATTGTGTTTCTAAATCTTCAACTGAGGCTGAGTAACGTGCTATGTCTACGGCTTGTTCCAAAATTATATGGTTACGTGTTATTCTGGAGGAATTTGGGTTTCTTCAGCCTAACCCTACTCCTCTTCATGCTGATAACACTAGTGCTATTCAAATTGCAAACAATCCCATCTTCCATGAACGCACCAAGCACATTGAGGTTGATGCCGCTTTATTCGTGACACTTTGGAGGATTGGGTGATATCTCTTCCCTACATTTCGTCTGATCTCCAAATGGAAAATATATTTACAAAAGTTATGACTCAGCAGCGGCATCAATTCTTTGTTGACAAATTGTCGTTGGTGATGTTGGGATATTACCGTAAATAAATAGGGATATTATTTTAGGAATTATCTTTCTGTTACAATTGCTAATTTTTAGAGATTACATATATATAGTTTCCTTGTCAAAATAAATATTATACATTATCCTACCTATATAAAAAGAGTGAAGATATGGATCACTGTAGAAACTATATCTACTACAAAACGACGCCGTTTTTGTATTGATTTTTCTGTTTTGTTTTTTCAATTTCAATTCGCGACCTCATTTTCTCATAGGGTTTTCTCGCTGTGACATTTCTTGGGTATTCTCTCTCTCCCTCTCTCTTCATCTCTTCACTGCCGCCCCTTTCTTCGTCATCGATCTAGGTTTGTTAATCGTCGTCTGCCTTTTTTCGGGTTATCTGAGTTGATTCTCGCCGTGAAAGGGCTCGGAGTGGAAAAATTCGTGGATTCCAGAGAGATTATTGATGGCTGCAAGTGCGAATCCCTCAGCGGGTTATAGCAACGGCGTCGGGCAGGAGAATGCGAATGGTGGCGCTAGAAGTGGTAACGGCGGGCAGGAGGATTCTATGGCGAGATCTACCCAGGCTGCCCTCCGCCACAACCCCGGCTTGTCAGTCGACTGGTCCCCTGAAGAACAGTCCACACTCGAAAATTTACTTACAAAGTTAGCTCCCGATTCTTCCTCTTCTTCTTTCTGATTCTGCATAAATGTATGCATAAATGTATGTTATTTGGGTGCTGGCCCTTTTTTAGTTTTTTTGCTATCATTTCAACTTCCCTGAATATGGCGAGTTTCATCATAAATCTTTTATGCTGAATTTGGGTCTTTGGGTGTTCTTCATCATAAATATTCTGTGCTGAATTTGGGAACTGTGATAGAATAGTACCCTCATAGTACGTGGATGCTTTGAAGTTTAGCTGAAAATGCCTCATTTTCAAGTTCAGCTCTCGGTTCATCAAAATTTTAATCTATTAATTCGCATTCCCATCAGCTTTGAAAAACAATGTTCTTGGCCAGACCAAGAGAAATTGCTGAATTTCACATCAGTGTTCATTTATTTGACATATTTACTGCCAATTTTAACATGAAATAGAGAAAATCAAAGCACTTAAGAACATACAATTCAGATTATTCACTCTGGATGTAAGAGTATGGTCACTTGCAATTTTAGGATTTCTTGTGATTGGTTTAATACGTATTTTCTTTTGTGGTTCATATTCCAGATTGGGTTCATCCTTGTAGTAATTGGATGAATTGAGTTGTGTGAACAAAGATTTCACTATACATGACATAGAAAAAAGGAAATTACATATTGTATGGAAAATCGTGCCTCTCTATTATATTCTCTCTACTCCTAGATAGACAAAATGAGACTTGCCATAATATCCTTTATATAGCATTCAGACATCCAACATTTTGTAGTGATTACAATTGTTTATCACCATGATGGAGACAATAAAGATTCCAACTTGCACATTATGAGAACTGTGATAGAATAGTACCCTCATAGTACGTGGATGCTTTGAAGTTTAGCTGAAAATGCCTCATTTTCAAGTTCAGCTCTCGGTTCATCAAAATTTTAATCTATTAATTCGCATTCCCATCAGGTTTCAAAAGCAATGTTCTTGGCCAGACTGAGACAAATTGCTGAATTTCACATCAGTGTTCATTTATTTGACATATTTACTGCCAATTTAGAAAGAATAATTCCACTCCAAAGGACCAAATGTTTTCCCATGTAGCTGGTTTTATGTTATTGTGGATATAACTTGGTCGTTGCTCACTGATCTGATTCTGAATGCACCTTTTGCAGATTTAACTCTGATACCACCATTGTTCGGTATGCTAAAATTTCTCAGGCGTTAAAAGATAAGACTGTTCGGGATGTGGCATTACGTTGTAGATGGATGACCGTAAGCTTTTATCTTGTTGTTTTCTTTCTCCTCATTTCAGTAGCTATGATTATTTGCTTTTAGAAATGGCCTTACAAAATTGCTTTGGCATCTGTTTTTTTTTTTATTAAATCAAAATTTAACAGGAAATAATGATTGGGATTGAGGAACAAGAAGTACTTTAAATTTTGGGATAATGAGTTTTTGCTTTTGACGTCTGAAATCATTTTTCATTTTTTTATTATGTTTGTTGATAATGTCTAATTCTCGTCGGGTATGTGTTTCCAATGATTGCGACGATGGAGCTGAGAAAGTTTATCTGACAAACAAAAAAGAAA
>CAIGRT010166322.1:0-11313 GCA_903798405.1 Fraxinus platypoda | reverse complement strand
AGCGAGCTGTCGGCGAAGCTCGAGCGAAAATGTTACTACATTGGTCGCTCGAGTGAGCCTCTAGCGAAGGTCGAGCGAGGTTGAGCAGTTGTCAGTATTTTCATCATAACTTTCTCTACTGATATCCGATTGTGATGATTCAAATTTTGTTGAAAAGATAACTCGAAGGGATACAATTCTTATAGAAATATCCATATCCAAATTCCAATGATTTCTATGTGAAAAATGTGTTGAAAGTGACAATTAAGAATTTGGAACATAACTTATGCGGNACATTGGTCGCTCGAGTGAGCCTCTAGCGAAGGTCGAGCGAGGTTGAGCAGTTGTCAGTATTTTCATCATAACTTTCTCTACTGATATCCGATTGTGATGATTCAAATTTTGTTGAAAAGATAACTCGAAGGGATACAATTCTTATAGAAATATCCATATCCAAATTCCAATGATTTCTATGTGAAAAATGTGTTGAAAGTGACAATTAAGAATTTGGAACATAACTTATGCGGCTCTTTGATACTCTTTAGACTTGTAATTGCATTCCCTTTATCATATGCGATCTTCTTGGACATCTTGGACTCCTTCAAGGATTCAAACCCTAACTTACCTAATTTATACAAATTGCACCCTAGGTACTTGACTTTTACAACACGTTACAAATTAGTCATTTGTCCACAGAATTTCCAACACTAAAAACCTAACAATAATAAGTGAAATGGGTTCCGAGTTCCCTTGTCTTACCTGCAAATCAAACGAAATCCAACTTCACGAGATATTTTTAATTATATTACTGATTTCGCTGGCTGGAAATCGTCAAGCGTGTGCAGGTAAAACCTTTCACAAAGGTGTCGTCGGAGCGGCGACTAAAACTGTGATCGAACAACGGTCGGAGATAGTGAAACGTGAGGTGGCGAAACGTACGATGGAAGTGCTTCCAATGCGGCGGTGTTACCTCCTACAGATGTGCAGCTGGACAGTATGGGTAAGGCTTTCGCTTTTTTGCATTTTGGAATGGGTGAAGTAGTGTGGGTGCGTTTTTGGGAAAAATTGAATGTTTCATTTTGCTCTTCATGTACGAATGGTTGCCCTAGTTGACCTCTTTTTTTGTTTTTTTTTTTTTAAATTTTCAAATGTTGCCTCGTCAGCCTGGATAAACGCCCTATTCGTGTAGCAAAATTGTTCAAAATATCTCGTATTCTCTCTTTAAATTTACAAATGAGATTTTGCCCCCGTTTGATCTACATTATTATCTCATCAAAATGAAAAATATGACTGTTATCCATCACATCCAACAATCAATTTTGAATTTCTATATCTTGTGTAGGACCCAATAACGGTTATATTNTATCTCTTATGTGGGCCCCAATAACGACTATATTTTTTATTTTCATTCTACAATAATTTGGCCCAAACAGGGCCTTTATCTCTCTTTATGGAAATAGATATCTCTTTCTTCTCTTTATCGGTCTTCTTTCTCTATCTAAATACCACAAGTCGACGAAATCAGTTGGGAGCCAATATGTACAATCTGACGAAATCAATAGGCATCGCTATATTCAGCGTCGATTGACTATTGAGGCATGGATAGGATTTCGCTAATTCAAAAAGCCATTCGATCAATCCAATGGTTAAGATTCATCCGACGAAATATAGAGAGTCATTGACTGTTTTAACGCTTTTTTCATCTTTTTTTGTTTTTTTTTTAAATTCCAACAATAACAGGTGTGCAAAAGCGTGAGAGTGTTTTATTCTTTATTAGGATAAGTTATGTGATCTCTAAGGGTTTCTTTTCAAGTTAGGATTAGAGATTTAAAAGATAAAGATTTCAAAACATTCTGAGGTTACTGGTTGTATTTTTCTATTTGAAAAACTTTTGTACTTAGTATTTGGGTGAACATGTTAAGTGTTATTGAAATTTGTGTAGGAAACAACCTAAAAATGTCTTTGTGCACTGATAAAGTTCAATATGTACTTGTTACATGTTATAGATCATAGATAATAGTTCATAGGTCATAGATCATTGAACATAGGTCACATATTAATGTCCACAGGTCACAAATCAAATAAATCAAGTCACAGAGCACTGGTTTATATTCACAAGTCACATGTCATATTGTAATAGGTCACATTTGAAAATCAACTGGTCACACATCAAATGTCACATGTCTTTGTGCACTAGTAACAAGTCACATATTCAAGTTCACATGTCACGTGTACAATTCACAAGTTATGGCCATTGAGCATAAGTCACAAATCAATATTCACAGGTTACCGTTTATTGATTTATGTTCAAGTAGATCAAGTAGATCTGGTTACAGTTTATTGATTTATGTTCACAGGTTACAGGTTACAGCTCACATATCACATGTCACACTTTACAGGTCACAATTCACGGATCAATGTCAACAGGCTAGGATCAAAATTATCTAGTCGCAGATCAAATGTCACATGTATTTGTACTCTGATAACATGTTACATATTCAAGTTCACTGGTCACAGTTCATATGTTACATGTCACAGGTCACAGTTCATAGGTCACATGTTATATTGCATAGATATCATGTCAATGTCCACATGTTACAAATCTAATAAAGCTGGCCACAGGTCATTGAATCAATGTCACAAGTAACATTTTATAAGTCACACGTAACATGTAACAATTCACAGGTCAAATGTCATAGTGCGTAGGTCACATGTAACATATTTAATAGATCTGGTCACATGTCATTGGATCAATATCACAAGTAACAATTGATCTTTTCAATTTCCATCACAACAACTCACAGTTTACAGGCCAATGGATCGTTTCAATTTCCGTCAATTAACTCATGATTGGATCTTAAATACTGTTTCAAAAATTCAAAAATAGAAAGATCCAACAACAATACAATATTATCTAATGTCAATTGTAACTTTGAAACCCTTCAAATTTACTTCGGGATAATTACCAATCTGAATTCACTATTTCTATTATAACCTTAGTTTGAGATTGTTGCCTTAAAAAATATTTGCTACACAATGCTGACAACTTTTAACTTGTGATCTCAATAGTCCTACGATTTTCTATTAGCTAGATTCCTACGGTGGGATTTGAGATTATTTGCTCCGAAGAGTTCTTTGTAGCTTTTCTCTTTATTCGATCGTCACAATTTGTTAAAATTGAGAGTCCTACTTGGAATGGAAACATCTGAATACTTCATTTAACGAGGAATATTTATTAGAATATAATTTAATATATATTATTTACCACCTAACTTTTGAATGTTTAAACATTGTTTCTTAAAAATGAAATTGTATATAGTAAACACTCTATATACGTATTGTTCCCATGTTAAAAAGGAAAGAAAAGAAATAAATTGGGCGGCTTCTGGATCTGGGTTGAGTTTGGCATGGACGGTTGCTCGTGTCTATTTGATTAGAATTCAATTTAAGTTCAAACGCTGAATCAAATATCAATGGAAGACTGTGTACAAGAAAATCAAACCGTTTTAATTTATACGGATAGAATTAAATTGGAATAGAAGCGATTGAATTTGGTTTGGTTTGGTTTGATTTAGTTTGTCTAATTCTTTTTATGGTTAAAAATTGACCATAACATGCAAATCGTGGCATCAATTTTCTAGTTTCGTTTTAATTTTTTTTTAAAATTAGGGTTACAAAAATGTTGATCATTATTTAATTCATTTAAATTTTAAAAAATAATTCAATCCTTATTTTATTATCGAGATTACAGAAAATAAAATTTTGGAATCGAATTAAAATTCCATTTTACACTTAGAATTGAGAATTGGGTCAGAATTGTTCGCTTCTCAATTTTAAGAATCGAGTGCAATTAATTTTTTTTTTTTAGCTAGAATTCAAATGAATTGGGCAGAATTGTTCGCTTCTCAATTTTAAGAATCGAGTGCAATTAATTTTTTTTTTAGCTAGAATTCAAATGAATTGGTGCAATTAATTTGCTCAATTCAACTTCGATTCCATATGATTTGCTTGATTAAGAATTGGGTGCAATTAATTTTTTACAAGGATATAAACAAATTGGTTATTCAGTTGAGTTCTATTTTGGTTCCATATGAATTTCGATGAAAATGCAAACTCATAACGACTTTACATGACTGCATTAATACTCGAAGATTTTAACTAGAAATAGCATTAAATGGAAGCAAAATACGATTTGGCTACGTTATACTTCCATGAGAATATTCTTCGTGAGTATCACAATATATGATCAAGAATCAATATCAACAAATAAAATTTTCTTTTTTCAATTTTATTCACTCGACTCGACTCATCTTAAACTTCTACGTTTTTTTCTCGATAATCTAGGGCTTGGTCATGAGTCAAGATTCTCGACCCTTATGAGATACGTATTTGTTTTGAAAAATGCTAAGTGTACATAATTATTGTACATAACCCTCACATAGGGTGGGGTCCACAAAAAAGTGGGTTCCACCCCATGTAAGGGTTATGGACACCCCTATGTACAATAATTATGTACACCAAGCAAAATTCATTTGTTTTTGTCAATCAAGGGCCCAAGCTTTGTGTCCATGAAACTTTTTTCCTTTTATTTTGTGGGATCCGATATCAATATACATTTATTAAGTTCCTATATTGAGAGCATGTTTGGTGCACATTAAAATGAAAGAATGCATTTTTTTGGAGTGATGTGATGGAGAATATGTGGTTGAAAATGAAGGAAAAGTTATTGATGTGATGGAAAATATTATTTTATTGAAGAATGTGTGGTTGAAAATGAGTAGAAGAATGAGAATGAAAAAAATAATGTGGACCAAACTATGCATTTTTATTGTTGATTTGATGAAGAATATGTGGTTGAAAAAGAATGAAAAGTTATTGGAGTGATGGAAAATATTATTTTATTGAAGAATGTGTGGTTGAAAATGAGTAGAAGAATGAGAATAAAAAAAATAATGTGAACCAAACAGGGGCTGAGAATTCATTTTTTTTTCCCACTATTTTTTATACCTTATTCCAAGAGTTCAGGAACACCTCTATGAATTAATGTGCAATTTGGTTCCTCGTCCCTCCATAGCACCGTATTTACCTCTAAAGAAAGAAATGCACAAGCACGCAACACATTGAGGTCAAAAATTGACACAAGTCGACACATTTAGCCCCCGTTTGGTGCACATTTTGAAGGTAAGAATGCATTTTTACTGTTGATGTGATGTGGAATATGTGGTTGAAAAGGAAGGAAAAGTTATTGATGTGATGGAAAATATTATTTTATTGAAAAATGTGTATTAATTTTTTATTTCATAGCTCTAGGGTTCGTGGAATGAAAGATGAAGAGAAATACTAAAAATGGAAATGTTATATTTAGCCCCCGTTTGGTGCACATTTTGAAGGTAAGAATGCATTTTTACTGTTGATGTGATGTGGAATATGTGGTTGAAAAGGAAGGAAAAGTTATTGATGTGATGGAAAATATTATTTTATTGAAAAATGTGTAGTTGAAAATAAGTAGAAGAATAAGAATGAAAAATTAATGTGGACCAAACGGGGCCAGCTGAGCTTTGTAACTTCAACTGCAAAACAAAGGTGATTATGCCGATTGACGGATATAAAAAACTACGCCATGCCCTTTTTTTCAAATTAATCATCTAACTCAAATTACCACTATTTGTGTCCCACTCCGTATAACTTATCCATTTTCAACCACACATTCTCTCAATGAAATAATTTTGCACGTAGCACCGACCAAGCTGACAGATCAATAAGAACAAATGTGTCACTTTTTAACTACACATTCTCCAAAAATAATCACTTCTTACAAAACCTATTGAATAATGCTATCTAACACCAAATTTTGTGACATTATGTGATATATTCAATTAAAGGCGAACTTATGTGATTCATTTAATTGATCACGTAATCTAATATTACTAATACTGTCACCTAGACTGATGTTAAACACTAATGATACTAAATAGCATTATTCTCAAAAAATGAGATGCGAACAGGGGATTAATAAGTGACATCTGAGACTTCTGAGTAAGAGATTATTGTATATCTGCTCACAGACATTCTTAACCAAATCTTGCAAACCTTAAGTCTAAGCAAAAGAAAATCAACCAAAACAGCCAATGTATGCAAGAAAAAAACAAAAAACAAAGTTACGACTTAATCGGGCAACGAAAATAAAAGCTATATAGTTTAGTAATTGATAAGCTCACCAGGTAAATCGACTGCCCGATCTAAGAAGCACATACAGGAAAGTAAGAATTTTTAAATAAGTTAAAAAAAACTAATAATTACATACAAATTATGATTTCACTCACCACTGTATCTCATTTGCATTTTTGATACATCTCCTATACGTCTCGAGCGACAATAAGTTCGACTAATTGATCAGCATCTCCGATGTCAGATAGCAACAAGATGTCATCTTCTGTTGTGAAATTATGAGGTTGTCCAATAGCTCTCAAAAGCTGGTACACTTCAAACATGGTAGGCCTCTCTTTGGGAGCTGACAGCACACAGCTACAGGCAACCTTAAGAAACTGGAAAAGCTCACCATCGTAACCTTTCCCGACCAAGGACTTATCAATTGCATCATGAAGTTTAGAGGATCTAGAGAGCTCAGAAATCCACTCAACTAGATTTCCACTGAAGCTTTCGGGGGCTTTAGCCACATAGGTCGCCCTCTCACCTGTTACTAATTCGAGAAGTACAACCCCAAAACTGTAGACATCCCCTTTAGGAGTGGCAAGCAGAGTTCTTGCATATTCTGGAGCAACATAACCCAAGTCCCCGAATTCACCATTTACAAAAGTACTCAAATGAGTGTCAATAGGATTCATGAGCCGGGCAAGACCGAAATCGGATATTTTGGGTTCATAGTCCACATCTAGTAAGATGCAGTTGGAACTTACATTTCGGTGAATAATACGTGGATTACAGCTGTGGTGGAGCCATGCAAATCCTTTCGCTGCCTGAATACCAATTTTGAGCCGTAAAGGCCAGTCCATATGTTTGCTACCGTCTTTCACAAGATGTAGCTTATCGTGGAGGCTACCATTTGGCATGTACTTGTAAACTAAAAGTCTTTCATTCTTAGCTATACAAAAACCTAAAAGCGGAACCAAGTTGTGGTGTTTTACGTTTCCTAGAGTAGCCATCTCAGATGCAAATTCTTTCTCCGAGTATTGAATATCCTGCAATCTCTTCACCATAAGGGATGTGCCATCTTGAAGCACTGCCTTGTACATTGTCCCTGTTCTTCCTAACCCAATTATATTCTCTTTACTGAAGTCATTGGTCGCCTTCATGAGATCGCCCAATTTCATTTTAGAAACTGACTTCTCAAACATTAAAAGCTGAAAGTAGGAAATGTGACCGTTAGTAATTCATTCCTTGTATGGAAAAGATAACTGAAACACAAAAGAGGTCATGTACACAAGTGACACCAAGTCTGAAGTTTAACAAAATAATTTAATGAAATTTGCAGCCGAGGACATCAAACGTTGACAAATAAAGCACATTGGTCCCCAATCAATATCTATTGGCATTTAGGTTCCTAAACTTCGATTTTGGTGCATGTTGGCCACACGGAAACCGTCAATTTTCCCATCAAACAATCACATACTTTGCACCACAATGACGTGTTTGAGGGCTATTTTTCTCAACCTGCTTCATTTCCCTCTAACAGTTAAACAGAGAAAAATGGAGTGCTGACCTTTGAACTTCGTCTTTTTTTCCCTATTTTTAATTGTTTTTGAAGGAAACAGACTCGGTTAACGAAAATAACCCTCAAATAAGTAAAAGATGTGACTGTTTGACAGAAAAAATTGAGGATATCCATCTTGTGGGGACAACTGTGCACCGAAAATAAAAGTTCAGGGCATAAGACCAGAAAAATTTGAATGGGACCCATATGCTTTATTTGTTAAAGTTTGAGGACCGTGGCTACAAATTTCACAATAATTTATATATGTTAGGAGAAGAAATTCCAACAAAATGAAAATGTATCTTGCCTTGATGCCTTTGGCATCCTTGATACTCTTTGTCCATTTGTTGCCCAAAGGATCTTCTTCCTTCTTCTTTCTGGACACCTTACGGGAATAGAAGAACATGCCAATGACAACAGCCAAAGCTGCAACGGTCACTCCACCAACAGCTGCCCCAACAATGGCTGCACTATTAGTTTTCTTTGAAGAACCTTGACAAGCAGGCAACGGACCGTCACATAGTCCTGCATTATTCGAATAACTGTCGGCCAGAACTGTAGCATTTTTAAACTGGGGGACTGGGCCCGACAGTTGGTTATTTGACACGCTAAATGTCTTTATTCGACCAAGTTGACCAATCTGAGCAGGGATTTGACCCATCAACTGGTTGTTGTCAAGTTTAAGGACGTTCAAATAAGTGCAATTTGCAAGATTCACTGGTATCTCTCCAGATAACTGGTTGGACGAGAGATCAAGGATTGTCACATATTCAAGTAATGTAGAGATATTGTTTGGAATATTACCATAAATCTTGTTATTAGAAAGATCTAAGCCTGTCAAGGATGAACACTTAGCAACACCAAAAGGAAACTCACCCTTAAGTCCCATGTACCCCAGCTTAATATTCAAAACCCTGTTCTCATCATCATGCCAACAATCGATCCCAATAAACTTACAAATAAAACCTTCCTTAGTGCTGCTATCAAAGTTCCATGATGAATTGATGTAATTCAATGTGTCTTCCATAGAACCTTTTATAGCTCTGAGGCAGTCAACATCACTCTGATCCGAGTAAGTAAGAGATCCTCTCATAATCAACAAAAGAAAAATTCTAATAATAGTTGAAAGAACTCTAAAATCAAATTTCGCCCTCAAGCAGAAAGCAGCCATAATCCGAAACAAAAAACCAGAGTGTATAAACCTACTGAAGATGATTGTTAAACTAAGCACCAAGTAACAGTTGTCATAAGTTTGATCCCTGAAACAAATTCAAATTTCAATGTAAACATATTTCGAGTTTAACATAACATCCTGAAAAAGTCTTTCGGCTGAGGAAACAAGATAATTAGAATGACAAAGTAAACTGTCATCCAAAAACTATGGGCAACAATTAAAAAGAAGATGAAGAGAAATCTAAACACAAATACTGCAAGGAGAACACATGGATGAGGCAAGGCAAGTTTGATATAAAGAAAATTCATAAGTTAAAAAAGATGTTAAATCATCTATATAAACACTTGAATGAAAAGAGTTTCAAGCAAGGTAACACCAATCGTATAAAATTTATAGCTAGTTAATTAATCAGCAATCTATTATAGAAGGACAATGAGTCATTTATTTGATTGAATTACTCATTTAACAATAAAAAATCCCAATCAAGAGAAAAAATAAACATATAGATAACATGGAAAGACAGAATATCAACATGATTTTACAGAGACCAAGCAAAAGATATGAATATTCAAAACTCTTTCGTTCTAAAAAATCATGAAATTAGTAAGAAAAGATCAAAACCACTTCAGTTTACCCAATTATACGTCCTAAAGTTCACATAACCCAGCTAATAAAAAATTAAATCAAAGAAGCCCACCTGTGGTACCACCAAATTCCATCAAAACCCCAAAAGAGTCCTAAAATCAAGAACCCCTGATCATAACTACCACACAAAGTCAATCAAAGAAGTCTTCGTTTAAGATATAGAAAGCCACCAGAAAATATTATCTAGTAATACACAATAAAGAACTCACAGATTACACATACATAAATTGAAATATTCAGCTCACATAGAAACAACAATAGAAAAGCCTGCAAGAGAGAAAAAGAAAGTTACCAGGGTGTGTGAACGCTTGAATTTTGATGTCCAGTGGAAATCTGGGAGGAGACTGACGGATTATAAATGGTGACATATTATTCATTCATGTTTTTCGGGTCAAATAAATATTTTTCTCATCATATTTTTCTCTTAATAATTTCTTGGCTTCTTTCTTTTTGAATTTCACTGGTGGAGCTTGCATATGCAAATCAAGACTTTGACTGCCAGAGAAGGAAGAAAGGAACCAAAGAAATTGACTTTGATGCTCTTTGTGACCGCTGAGAAGCGTGTGAGAAGTCGTAACTAATGACTTGCGACTTTTGTACGTTTTTAGCACCCGTTCTCACGGTTATTGGATTTCTTTGTTTTTGCCAATTCCTCTTATGTAATTTCTCAAACTTTACAGTGTAGATAAGTAGAAAGAAGACGACTTGGGGTAATAATAGTTTAGCACATGTAAATAAAAAATAGTTTAGAACATGTTTGGGTGTGCTTATAAGTATCTGGACTCACTACTTTTTGTGGTTCAAGATAAACATATTGTAGATAATTATGACTTTTACTTGTTTTAAAAAAAAAAACAGATTTTAATCGTTACCATTCGCTTGAGTAAAGACCAAATTATTTTAGGTATAATTAGTTTAATACGTAAAATAATAAAGGTGAAATGGAAAAAAAAAAAATGATTAAAAAGTTACAAAAATGTGAAAATGGTTTCATTTCATGCTCGACCGCTATTAGAAATCAATTTGGAAATTTCATTGAATCTCAAATCTAGTATGACAAGGAAGATTGTTCGATTAGTTGATAATTTAGCACAGTCATATCTAGAAAATGAAAACTATCGGATTCTTCTTCTTTGTTTGTTGTTATGTGTAAATGTACTTACCTCAAGGTTAGTTCTTTCTGTTTTCACTCTTTGGCTATGGTTACCTTAAGAATGTTCGAGACGGTTTAGAATGAGTCATAGCTAAAGATCTATTTACCTTAGATGTTGTGTGGAATGTGAAATCTTTTTACAGCGAGTATGACTCTATGTCCCCTATACACATCCCCTAATGTATCTCTAGCACAAGGTCTTTTGATGTCAACCATACCTTACTCGATCTTGAAGAAATGTATTATTTAAATTGTATCCATACACAAAATTTTTTTGCTCCTTTAAAACTCCGCTTGTTGGGATTGAGCTAACTATGGAAGGCATGCCAGATACAAGAATAAATAGACCACTTAATGGGAATCTTCAAGTTCAATAAGAGTATTCATGACTATGCACGACTCCTCGAAGGAAGCCTGCTAATAAGAGAGAAAATTTTGGTCAAGGAGAACAAAATACAACTTGCATAGATAAATACTCTGCACCGCAATTTACGAAGTTTGGCTCTTTGAAGAGAGTACAAAGACTGATTTTTCCCCCTAATTTCGTATTATATATTTTTAATATATAATAAAATTTTATTCCATCATACTTGATGAAAGTTTACTTCATTATCAGCTTATGAGCTTGTTTGGTAGAGATTAAAATCATAT
>CAIGRT010166309.1:0-15989 GCA_903798405.1 Fraxinus platypoda | reverse complement strand
TATTGAATTTAACTTAAAATTTTAAATTGAATCAAATAGGGATTAATGATTTTTTAAAACTGACTTAAATCTATGCTACGAGCAATCTTGATTGAAGCTTGACTAAAACAATATACACACCAAGCATGAAGGGACATATATGGCTTATTGAAGATAACATGTTTGTGGTATGAGATGTTTTTGTTGAAAATATTGAATGAAAATGAAAATCAGATCAGTTTCATCCGTTCAACTGTTTGAATGAAAATCAGTTTCATCCATCCGTTTGTATGAAAATCAATTTCAACGTTTTAGCCTTCCACTTCAGTTTCAGAATTTATGAAAATCAGTCTTTAATGTCAATTAATGACCACGCTCCTCATCTATGGGTATAAATAGAAGAGCTCTCGGTTGGTTGAAAACACAAGAGAGATACAAGCTATCATTCCAACATCAAACTTCTTCTTTCGATTTTTTTATTCATTTTCTTTCTTTGCTAAAGTTCTTTTAGAGATAGACACAGCTAGTTCGTAGGCGGCTAACTTTGTGCAGCGTGAACCGAGAACCGATTGTATCCTGGGAATCGAACACCGATCAAAACCTCTTGCACCCCGATGAGGTGGCCAATTCGATTTAAGGAAACCGTGTAAACACGGGTTTTCGATTTTGGTTTGATTTACTTTGATTCTCCAATATTTACCCACAGTTTTATGTCTAAATATGACTTTTCGAAGATAAAATTTCAATAGAAATTGAAATAATCAAGCAATCTTCGACGCAATTTCCAAATTTGACAATAAGGTAAAAAAGAAAAAAAAAATACAGATATGATACAAGCTAGGAAAATGCTGGGTGTACAAGTGGGGTTCACATGTGAGTTGTTGTACACCCAACATTTCCCTACATGCTAAGATCCAATTTAACTTTTTTCACATCATTCAGATCGTAGAATCGAATCTAATAAGGAGAATTCTACAGAACACCATCAAAAGTTTGACTTAGCGATGATTAGCAACTTTTCTAAAGGGGTTTGGCCATCAAGAGTCGAGACTTCATTTCAATTAGAAAATCTTATAAGCCACCTTTAAAAAATGAAAACAAAAATATTAACAAAATGCAAAATGATCACATGAAGCAAGATTTCATTTTGATAAAATATAAAAACAATAATACACCTTCATAAGCTTTCTTCAAATCCTCAACAGTTGTATCTTATTCACCAGAATATTAGAAAATATTGTTTTATATTCTAAACTATACAAAAATAAATATATTCATATTAATTATGTTCTATATTCCTACCATCGTACCTTTAAGACGTGTCTCGCACGTATCACTAGCCATTCCAACATTCGCAAAAAAGTAAGACTTCAATTTTTTTATTAATTAATCATAATAATTATTATATACACCAATATATTAGAATCCGTTTTGTCTACGAGAAAGAAAATTATAAGTCATGAACACTCATGGTGAATGCTGCACGGTAAAATCTCGTAAACGTACGAGATCGTTGATAAGTGATACGTAGTGAGTTACGAATATTGTCTCACGAAAAATAACGTTCAATCTTAGTAGATTAATGTTTACCAAATTCATTCTATTGTAACAAATAGATTGTTGGTTGAGTTTTTTTTTTTTTTTCTTTTCTTTTTTTAATTATTACGCTAGATTATACTATGAAAGGGATAAACTATGATTGTTATTAAATACGAGATGAATGTATTGGAATTCCGACTCCACCTATTGATTTCTAGTTTCGATTCCCGACTTGTGTTGATTAATGTGATTAACATGTTTGCGACGATCGATACCCAATTTTATTCAATATTCTTTTTCAAGATATATCAAACATATGTTTAACACGATTCGATTCTATTCCTAATTCAAATTCATATGAAAAAATGCATTTAACTATAGAATTGTCATACGGGATCGCACACACTATACATATTAATCCTAATATTTATTGTCCATGTGTTCGATATACAACGTTCTACCTATTTTGAGTTTTTCAGCACTACGAATAAGTAACAAATGTGTTCTAGTGATGCGTAGGCATTAAAAGAACCACAATTTATGCATATGAAATCACAAACACAAAAAGAATTGAAAAACCAACGAGTCTTGAATTAAAACTATAAATTAAAAGGTTTTGTCATCCATCCAATACACAAAGTTGTTTAGCCTAGCATAGCCATATGAAAATTACATAAAAGAATAAGAAAAGATATCATCCGAGACAAGGAATATGGTGAAGAACTTGAAAGCTCTAATTCTTCACTTTAATCTTCAACCTAAACGATGTATCTCTTGATTCTTCAATGTAAAATTGTAAATAGTCTATTGCGCTCTCAAAATAATGATAGATCTTATGGTATGTACAAGGTGCCAAAAGATTGCGTACCAGAAGTTTTCAAAATAAAATAAGGAAACAATTTTTTTTCCCCGGAATTAACCCATGAGTACGTATGGTTCAAAGTCAGTGTACACACAATACACGAAGTTTGGCCTCAGGCAGGGTTTTTTGCGACCTTGCGTACGCATGGTACAACTTTTTGGGGCCAATTGTACAAATTGGTCTTTGAACTTTCTCATGTGTGTATTTTGATCATTTTCCACAATTTCTCATCCAATTGACTTCTCTTCAATTCCAATTGACTCTTGGAATTCTTAAATCATCGTTTTTCAATTTGACCCAACGTTTGAATTATTGCATTTTAGTCCCCGAACTTTGTATTTGATGCAATTGAGCCCTCTTTTCCTGTTTATTTTCCTTACTCTGCCTTTTTCATCAGTTGTTACCTACAAACAATATATACACAGAATTAAGCCATGTTTCATACAATTCATCAAAAAAAAATAAAAAATAAAAATTAACAACTTAAATAAGTGTATAAAATACACTTATCAAACACCCTCAAATTTGAACCTTTGTTTGTTCTCAAACAAACTATAGCCTAACCCAATTTAACCTTGGTTAGATGGTATGTCGTTAGTCTCAGGATTGGGTATTTGTATCAATATTACGAACAATATCCAAATTACACAATTTGAATTAATTTCTACTCGTTCAATGCAAAACTTAAAGTGTGTGTGAGAATATTCATGTAAACACCACAATTTCATGACTAGTTTGATTCTCGACAGCAGTAGTCAAATATTTAATTTCTTTACTCGTGAGATACATAACCTCAAACTTAAGCGTTTCACTTACTTTTTCTTGATATGTGCACTTGAGTTGACTTTTAGCTGATTTTAATCATCACCCTCTCTAGTTCAGATAGATCTTTGTTAGTACAAGTTAACATTTCAACGAATAAGGATTCTCCTATATTTTCGATCTCTTCGACCTCCAAAATCAACTAAGCGAATAACCCTTCGTCAAATGTCTAATTCTCTAAAACAAGTGTTTATGATTTGATCTTAGCATTTGACACATCTTCTGTTTCATGCACTTGCTTATTCTGCTTTTTTCACCATTCGATTTTTTTTACTTCTCTTTATTAAGCGACCAAGTGACTCATGTAGTAAGCTATCAGCCGAGGCTCCCAAGTCAGATGACCATAGAGCACCAAGTTTTAAAAATCCTTACAAGCTTAATTGCTCAAGTAAAAAAAAAAAAGCTCCTAAGAGAAGTTCCACAATTAGGCCTTTTCACTTCTTTTTAATTGCCAAGAGTAGTGAATGCTCCTTATTAAACACATATTTTCGACAACCGACCTCTAACTCAAGATTTGCGCCTCATTTCATATTGTTGGCTCTGATAATCCACGTAATAATTCCACGCATAAAATCTCTATTAATCTTAATGTTCCCCTACACTAGTTCGATCAACTCCAAAATCTCCTAAATGAAGTTTTATGGGTATATGAATTCATGATTTTGCAGGTTTACATCAGCTATGCTCGACTGTTCTCCTACTATGAACCAGGTTATTAACTTACCATGCAAAACATGAATATCATGCTCAATAAAGATCAAGTTTCACATTGACAAGTGTCAATCAACTCAATATATAATTTTTCCACGATTCGCATTTTAATACATAGTTTCAATGTATACATCATTGCCGAAAATGCCATCCAACCTACACAAACACACAAAAGAATTAAAAACAAAATTTTATCTTTATTATTATTATTTTAAAAACACGACAATCACACAAAAAGCGATAAACTACATACAATCGGTGAAGACAAAACCATCCCCAAACATAACACGTGCAATGTCCTCAATGTATCAAACACATGATAATGAAATGCAAAAATAAGGACAAAGGAAGGGACTGAAAACTCTCCTGATTAGTCGGATGGTGGAGGTGGAGGTGGAGGTAAGCAGGCCAAAATCTCCATCATCAATGTGGACTGCTGACTCATCTCGGCATGCATGCCGTGAACCGTGTCATATGTTTAATCAGCTCGAAACTACAAGCCGTCCTCATCCTTGTATATTGATCCAGTCGCCTAATGAGCCTATCAGTGCATCGGCGCAAGTCGAAAACATCCTACTTGGTCCTACGGTGCTAGCTCGTACAATCTGGATGCTAGTATAATATCCCGCACCCGTAAACCCAAGTTTGTAAAGGTATCCTGCATCTGCTGAACATCCTGACCGAGCCCAATCATCATTGCAAACATTTAAAGGAGCATAGATGTGTTTACCGGTGGCTCATACTGTGGAGCAGAATGGATGCCATCATCGTCCCCATGGCCCTCGTCGTCCTTGTCTATAACGCTCGACTTTCCTCCATGAGTTTTTGGCAAGTAAATGTTGATAGGGACAGTAGGACGCATAGCCTGCTCAGCTGGTAGGAGCCGCACCCGTAAGCTCTGCATATCCCATAGATAAGGCTAAAAAATATGAGTGTATGCCGTATGTCTTCCTCTATAGCTCGGGCACATATAAAATTATAAATATGAGTGCCCGAATCAAGTTTTAGCCCGTAGCCAGATGATAGAACAAAGAGGCTCTCGTGTGATCGAACTTGGACCGATGCTTGGAAGGGTCGACATTATGGCATATAAACATCATCAAAACCATAAGGGGTTCGATCAAATTATTATATAAGAAATCAGGATGACTAAGCGGACAAGCATCTGCTCTCCCGTATAGAACTTGTGCTAACTCTAGCCAACTTTGCTCTAGTGGTATCGGGGTAATGCCCTCTTTGGTCAACTCGAGGTACTCATCAATGACATCGGGCGTGAACATAAACCATTTCTCTCTCACCCAAGTCTTATGTTCGTGATCTAAACCAGGCTCATCTATGGAGAAGTTGAAATTTGTGTAAAACTCCTAGACAAGTGTAGGGTAAATGACAAATGACTTTGTCACCACATTTTCTCTGCCTTGCACGATGAACTAATGTCTCTATCTCAAGCCCCGGGAAATCTTCCATTATCACATGCCACTCGAGCAAAATAGTCCATTTGATGACCACTTGCTCAAATCGACGTCTGTGCTCTGGGCTAAGGAACTGCCTCAAGACACCATCATCGACATGAGAACGTCTCAGGGTGGAGGAAGAAGATGCTTTGTCTTTTTCTTTGGAAGTGAAGGGGTTGTCGTGTGCGTGTTTGGGAGGCATTCCTTGAATTCTTGGAAATTAGATGGAATGAAGTTATAAATCCCTGGTGTGTGATGTAGTAGTTGGTGGGATGTGAAGTCTCAAGTGGAGGATGCCAAAAATATGATGGGAGACGTGTGGGCGTTGAAGGGGATATGAGACCGTTCGTGTTTGAGAGGTGGAGGCGTAGTGTGTGTGTGAAGTGAAAATAACTGGCTGAGGGTTTTAAAACCCATAGCCTGTTAACATGCATACGCATGGCTCCAGTCACGCATATGCATGGTTGGAGCAGGTTGGCCTCAGTTGGCCAACTTGCCAACTGTGCGTGAGCACGGACCATGCTCACGCATGGTACATGTTCAAATTTTATTTATTTATTTATTTATTTTTGAAATTCGACACTCTTCGATCACCACAACTTGATTCTCGTGCCTAACATATTTTAGAAAGTGTAGAAAGAATGTGGAGCTTTCAAAAGTTTTGAAACCCAATGCCATTCTCGAAAAGCTCTTTTTGGTTTAGTTTAGCCCAAGCACCCCGTTTTTCACTCCAAGCCCAACATTTGTACATCTTACACTTAATTATGCTCGATAAGTGTGAAAGTGGTGTGGAACCAACTAACTTTATAAAACTCACTCTTTTTCCCTACAAACACGCTTTTGAACTTCTAATGTCCTAAATACCTCGTTTTCACCTTGATATTCGTGATTTTCCCGCCAACACATGCAAGTGAGGTTTGAACACCCCCGAACTTAAGCAAAACAAATTTGAACTTGTATGACTCGTGCATTGACTCAAACTATCTGAGCGATGGGCGGATGACGCCTAATCTATTTTAATACACAAAAGCAATAAAAATCCTAGTCTAATGCATCAAACTTGAATAAATAAAAGGGAAGAGAATTGAGTTGCCTCCCAATAAGCGTTTGCTTATAGTCTATAGGTCAACTTTGTTGCTCAGGCTAGTCTGCATTATTAAGTGGCACAATTGTCTTCTCACTAGAGTAGTTACCTCCCCAATAAGCTTTCAATCGTTGTTCATTTACTTTGAATCGCCCTGCTAATCCTGAACACCACATCCATGACACCATGTGGAAACACAACTACCACTGTGAAGGGACATGACATCCATGCACCATGTATTTGATGCAATTAAGCCCTCTTTTTGTGCTTTATTTTCCTCACTCCGCCTTTTTCATCGATTGTTACCTACAAACAATATATAATAGAATTAATCCTTGTTTCATACAATTCATCAACAAATAATAAAATGTAATGGTCTAATTAAGTGTATAAAATATACTCATCAAATGTTAGGGCATGCTTAACACATGCAAATTATGTCCAATGTGTTTCAATGTATAAGATAATTCTTCTCCCTTTCAAGAGAGAGAGAGAGAGATTATACTGGTAGAACACATTAAAAAATTAGTCAAACTTGCATTTTTATCTATTTCTAGAAGAATGGTTATTGTCCTGAACTTTTTAAGTGTTGGCCATACTTTCATATGCATATTTAAAAATTTACACTTTCTCCAATTTCTTCATTAAAATTTAGCAAAAAATTTCTATAATTTTACAAAGAGGACATTTTGATCTATTAGTCAGAGTTGAACGTGCATTACAAGTTATTCTAAAATATTTTATAGGTGCTGTAAAAGTAATATTCAATACCAATTTATTTAGAGGATTTGATGAGTCTCAGACGAACTAAATAAAATAAAATTTAGGATAGAAATTTAAGAGAAGAAAATTGTACTCTCAAAACTCAACTTTTATAATTCAAATTTTTTGTGATGATGAAATACTACAAATGAGCAACATTTGTATACTAAATTTGGTACATAAAAATTAATTGTTAATACATGAATTTAAAGATGTATTAAAATTCTCATATATGTGAATTAAATAAAGTCATTTTTAATAACTCTAGATTCTTTTAGATCAAGATTCATCAAGTCAAAATTCATTGAGTTTAGATTAATGTGAATGTTAATTAATTGAGAATTAATAACACAAAATCCATACATGATAATAATTTTGTAGTATTTATTACATAATGAAAAACGAAAAATAATGTATTATTGAGATAATTGAATTGTGTAGGATTAAAATCATACAAAAAATGATTCTTGAGACTTTACCCTTGTTTGAGTCCCATTTTTTTCCATGAAAATGTATTATTGAACAGTTATTTGACTTCATTTCAACTACATATTTTTCAAGAAAATAATATTACACGCAAATTCAAGACTTTTCTTTATTTTTTAACTATACATCTTTATCGCAATACTATTACAAATTATATTTTTTGAAAAAAAAAAAAAAAAGCGTTCAAACAAACCGTAATATATTATAGATTTCTATTAAAGTTGACCATATTTGCTGGTCTTTGTAAAAGTGAGCACTTTTCAAAACGCACGTTTAATATATGGCTGCTACATTTCTGAGTTCCCATACGGCACACTAATCCATAGCTTCGAACGTTCCAAATCACGCCAAAATTTTTCTTCCTTTCTCATTGTTCGCCGCCGGTGTAACCACATAAATCTCTCTCTTTTGCACAATTTCATTTGGATAAACCCATAAAGAAAAGCTCTTTACCAATTAACGGACCATTTTTAGTTTTATGTTACTTGTATATTATAACCAAGATTGAAGCTGAGTGAAGATGGTGTTCTTGTTGATGGTGGCGGATTCTGAATATACTATTGTGAGATCCATATGATTCAATCTTATTCACCGGCAATCTGAAGAAAATGATCGTGGCCGATACAATAATCCTCTCGAGCTTATTAGTCTCTGCACTTCTCTGTCACGCCCAATTTTTGCCATGTCTAGGTCGGCCTCTCTCTTTTTCTTCCATTTCTCTATATTGAATTCTTCCTTTTTTCGTTTTTTTATAAAATTTTTCCCTCCCAATATTATGCTTATGTTTTCAATATTTATTCTTTCATGTTGTTTATCTTTAAAAAAGTTTAAACTCTGTGGCCTTTGAATCTTTTCCATATACTGTAAAGTGGTGTATTTCTATCATTGTTCTGAAAGATATTTCCTTTGATTAATCTGATTGGACAATGCAAATGCTCGTGCTTATGTATGCTTATGTAGTCTGGGCTTTTGGAAAGAGCTATGGGTTTTAAGGAAGCAGATTTTTGGATATGCTCATATAATTGCTGAACTTCTTGAAATTGAAACGAAAAAATGATCAATTTTTTGTTATTTGAAAAGAAAAATTCTTATAGGTGGGTATTCTGAACCTCGTCACGGTAATGCAGATTTATAACAATTGGGAATGTTAGGAGAGTTTGGAGACTGTTGTGCAAAAATCAGATTAGCATCAATTCAGAAGGGCTATGGAGCACTAGTTGGAACACGGTTATGTTCTCGTCAATACAGATTGAATTCGCAATATACTTTTCCTAGCAGGAGACATCCTGGGAATGCTGTGCAAGGAACCAGAAACGTTTTCTGCAATACCTACTTCAAGCATTTTTCGTCCTCATATACAAGTAAATAGTAATCCTGTAGCATATCATCCCAAAGTTACGTGGAAGAGGTTATCATAGAGGGCTTTACACAATGGGAGATATTTATTACTCATAGGAATAAATCCCACGTCGGATAACTATTAAAATATAGAACATGATATAAATGATTGGACTACTCCTCTTAACAATGTTGATCTTTTAAGATGGAACCTCAAGTCTTAATATGGTATTAGAGTCTGTTAAACTCGAACGAACAATTTAATCTAATTAAGACTAAAAAAATAAACACATGAATTTCAAAATTGGGAGCCACCATCTAGCGGGGGAATGTTAATGAATAAACCGCACATCGGATAATTATCGAAATATGTATATGGACCAACATACGAGGGTTTTAGCTACTCCTCATAACAATCTTAACATTTTAAAATGGAACATCAAGTCTTAATTTCTCAAGTAGTTAGCTTGGCACTGAACCATTCTTATGTTGTCGTTTCTGGTATATTTGCCATAGCCTGTGGAAGCAAGGTAGCTTGGCGCTTGGCACTGAACCATTCTTATGTTGTCGTTTCTGGTATATTTGCCATAGCCTGTGGAAGCAAGGTAGCTTGGCCCAAATGGTATTAGACACAGATATCTTCCAGCCAAGGAATAATTTTAACATGAGTGCTCAGGATGGGCATGCTTTCTTGACCTCATTGATTCTTTCCATGTTGGAAGGGATTTTTTTTTGTAGCTGAATGCATTGTAGTTGGCGGTTCTATTCACACCCACCATTGCAATGGCTCCATTTGCAAATTCTTTTGGACCTCAGTTTAGGAAATTGGTGCTTCAGGCTGTTCATCAAACACTAGAAAGAGCAGGTCCAGCATTCATAAAATGGGGCCAATGGGCAGCCACACGGCCAGATCTCTTTCCTAGAGACTTGTGCATTGAACTTGCAAAGCTTCAAGCAGAAGCACCTGAACATAGCTCTGACTACACTAAAAGGACCATTGAAAGAGCCTTTGGTCGTAAAATTTTGGAAATTTTTGACGACTTAGAGGAGGAACTATGGCATGTGGTAGCATCGCTCAAGTGCATCGAGCTTAACCAATGTTGTCAGATCAAACCAATACTTGTTGCTCTGAAGGTGAGACATTCAGGAGTGGGCGAGTCAATGAAAAGGGATTTTGAAATAATTAATATAGTAGCAAAATTTCAAATTGCATTCCTACGCTGCAATGGTTAAGATTGGATGAGATTGTCCAGCAGTTTGCGGTTTTTATGATGTCTCAAGCTGATCTTGCACGAGAAGCTGCCCCTTTGAGCCGCTTCATAAATAATTTTTGCAGATCGAAGAACATTTCTTTCTCAAAGCCTGTATACTCGCTAGTACATCCTGTTGTTTTGGTGGAAACTTTTGAGCATGGTGAAATTGTTTCGCAATATGTTGATGAGCTCCATGGAAATGAACAAATCAAAAGTGCTCTTGCACATATTGGAACCAATGCACTGCTGAAGATGCTCCTGGAAACACATTTAATCTTTTTCTTTTTTGGCTCACGCTTTCAATGTTTCTTTTGCCTTGAGAATTGGTAATAATAATCATGACAATTTCCTTTTACTTCTTTATATGGTGTATTATGCTAGAAGTGATTTTGGATTTTTTTCCCATGTGACGAAAATTGCTATTTCAGCTTCACTGATTATAACAATTTGAATTAGCTGCAGCCCATTTTTTTCCTCCAACATGTTAAACATTTCTTATGGCATGTGAAAAGCTCCCGAGGCTATGCCTTGAGGCACATCTCTCTTGAAGCCTTCTTTAAGCACTTCCAAGCTTACACCTTGACTTACTAAGACGCAGGCACAATAATGGATTTTATCAATTTTGTTATGTGCGATTTTTTCTTGTAAACTTCTTTTTATCATGAGTGTTACTGCAACGGCGAAAGAGGACGTAGTCTCACATTGAGGCAAACTTCTATAAATCTTGCACATCTTTATTTCTTTCTGCTCAATACATTGGCAAATGTTGAGAATTAGAAACCTTAATTTCATTTATTTGTGTTGAGAATTATTCCAACCTTACAGAGGCAAAATGTCTCGGCACCAAGTTAAGCCTTTTTAATCGTTGCTGCACTCAACAACTCAGTTGAACTGCCTGGGATTTTCTTTTTGCAGAGTAGTTTCATTTCACATCCTGTCTTTTATATAATACAGTGATATGCAGTTCATAAGATGCCGCTTCCTTCCTTTACTTGTTATTATGTAGATTCATCACTTAGAGCATACGAATAACTTAGATATTCTTCTGATGGAGAATACCTGATTTCTATCTGATTGACTCATTAGGTTGTGTTTTACAGTAACAAGATTGAAGTTATTATTAGGGGCTAACCTCTCGACTTGTAAACTATTTTTTTGCAGGAACATGGCGAGGAGATTCTACTTATGTTAACAAAATGCTTAATGCTTGATCAGGGCGTTGACTTAATTGCTAATGCCACTTGGAGATCATTTCCAATGCTTTTGCATTTATTTAGTTAGTATTTTAGGAGTCATTACCGCAGCATACTCAATATTGTTTGACCAATAAGTAAAAATTAAATTCCACTGCTAGAATGAGATAACGGTATTCCTATACACCTGTTTTCAGAGATTTTTTTTTCTTTTACTTGTGAGGTTGACAATTTCATTCATGCTGACATGCATCCTGGAAATATCCTTGGAGCAGGCCTTCTCATAAGCGGTTCTTCAAATCAAAGCCTCAGGTTGTATTCCATGATGTAGGCATGATTGCTGAACTTTCTATGAATGATAGGATGAATTTATTAGACTTCTTTGGACTGTTGCTAGTAGAGATGGCGAAACTGCAGCAGAGAGCACGCTAAGATTGTCAAAGAAACAGAACTGCCCAAAGCCAGAGGCCTTCATTCAGGTGAATTTTATCCACATCCACTTGTTCAAGAAACAGATAAAGTTTGTAAAAGATTCAGTCGAGTCTAGGAATCATTTCTGCTTTGCGATTTTGCTATGCTCTTTGCAAAGTTTTGTGGTATTCATTTTGATTTCTTTGCTTTAACAGGAAGTGAAAGAGTCATTTGATTTTTGGGGGACTGCAGAAGGTGATTTGGTCCATCCTTCTGAGTGCATACAGTCGTTACTTGAGCAAGTTAATCATCATACAATAAACATTGATGGCAATGTTTGCACTGAGATGGTGACAGTTCTAGTTCTTGAGGTATTCTTCTCATAATTTTTAGTAATTCTGATACATATGTTAATCACAATCTTCATGGTAGAGATTCTTAAAAATAGAAAGACTTCATGGTAATTCCTAAAAAAAGAAACGATAAACTGGTTAACCTTGTGAATAAAAAGTAAAATTTCAGTTCATTTTTTTTATTCTTCCTATAGCAATCTCAGCAACAGGAGCTGATAGTATGTTACACATTGTATTTTATTCCTTTTAGTGTCAAAATCACTCTAGCTGTAATCTACCTCTTAAATTCCTAAACATTGAAGTCCCTTTAAAGTTTAAAGACAGACTGAGGAGGCAGAAACCGGCCGGTCCATTTCTCTACGCTACTTACTTTCAGTCATTTCTGGTTCAATCAACAAGAAGATGCATAAACCGCCGACGATTTTTCAGAATGTCTAAAACCGAAACATGCTAACACAGCTTTTACAACATTCCTAAGAACCTGCCCTCTTTTAGGAATCAAACGCTGCGGCACTGTGGTGGTGCACGGTGGCTGCCGTTGGAAGCGAATGGCGGCGGTAACAGTCATGTTTACGTGTGACTGATTACTAATGGGCTGGAAAAATATGATGAAAATTAATTGGATCACAAAAAAATTGGAGATTGAATATTTTGGTTGGAGTTTAGAGAGCCGACGTGGATGTATATATTTGGGTGAGTTGGGAACGCGTTAACCGAGTAAACCGCGTTGAGTCCGTATACATATGGCTTTAATTTTAATTTATAAGCATGACAATGACTAATTCTTCTCTTTTCATTTCGTTTAAAGGTTTGACTAAGTCTAAAATCCTCTAAATTCTAAGTCTCCGCGGCCTAAATCGCTTAAAACCTATTTTCGACTGAAAAAATAGCGATGTTCAAAATTATCTTCTCCATCTCTAAATCAAAATTGATGACCTACAATTAGCCCAATTGATCTCCTATCCACAGGAGACATGTTGCCCATGTTACCACATCACCTGTGGACAACATATCTCGTCCATAGTGGGTGAGAGATCAGTTTTACTTGTTCGTATGAGTGAAAAGTGGATAAAAATTATGAGTCTCATGAAATATATGATTAAAATTAATGATTAATTTTAACTTAAACTTTTATCAACTTTTTAAGTTACACCAAATGGGGGCTTAGTGTTCATTGGATTGGACTCATAAAGAGAAATTAAAATTTACATGATTATGACTGTTATTACAATTTTAGCTCAACTAGCGCTATTTAAAGGATGAAAATTATAATATATGTACGAGAATCATAATGTCGATGTATTAAAAATGATGTGTTGCCACCTAAATAATTGAAAAAAAAATTCTCACTTAATTCTCTCGTTTCATTTCCATCCAAGATTAAACACTTCAATACTCGCGTATAATTTTTTATATGTTTATGGCGTTGGCTTAAAACTTTCCATTACCGATAATCCACAACCAACCAAGAGCAGTACCAGAAAAAATGCCACCAAGAAGAAATAGAACCAGTAGATTACCCAATGCATTCTGCTCCGGGGCCTACAAATGAAGAAATTCATACATATTAAGGTTGTAACATAGAAAATAACGAATTGTGAATTGTGATTTCAACTTACCTTGTAACCTTTTGGGGCTGCTGTAAGGATGCAGACACTCAGGTAGCCATTTGTAATTCCTAAGAAGGAGACGAGAAATATCATCCATCCCTCGTTTCCATACTTTGCCGTAAAATAGAAAGCAGGGATAAGCAAGAAACGAGATAGGGATGCAATCAAGAGGCCCTTTCTCGATGTCAACTTTACGCTATCAATGAGAGGAATGTATCTTGAAATAAGATCCCAGACGTTGTATATTGCTACCAGGACAACTGCGTACCTGTTTGTGAAAAGAATTCTTGAATAATCAGTAGGTAATTCAAGAGCACAAGTGTTTCAAACACGTACCAAGAGCCTAGCAGGTTGGATCCGGTGTTTTCATATAAGAATCCGGGAATAATTGATAGCGTGAACACGTATATCAAGTAAAGGTCGAACGCATAATCAAGATTCTGAAATAACAACTGCTTATTGCTCAGCCGCTCATGATTTGCATCGTCAGCCTGTAATAACAAAACCTGTCCTAGAAGTTTGAAATATCTAGTCATTGAGAATCAAACTATTCCGAGATCAAGAAACTTTATTTACCCTTTCGCTCTTTTTAATGTGGATGCCAGCAGCAACCAGATCAGAAGAAACTGTTTCCGATCCTTCTGCAGCAGCCCTTGAGCGGAAGTATTTCACTATTGGTATTTTGGGGAAGATCGACGCATACAGGAGGACACAGAGAAACTCAAAGAATATTGAGATAGCCAGATATAACACTGCAAAAACATAATTATATACTGAAACAAATTACAGATTTACAGACAGATTTTTGGAATTCACAACCAACAACTAAACCAAGATATTAGAGGAAACATTGATTGTAAAGTAATTTTGTGTTACTTACTAACTCCCATACGAAGGCCATTATCAAATTTATCAAAGGCTGCTTTTGTAATTAATCTCATTGCAGAAGTCAGAGCCCCTGATGCAGCCAAACCAGCAAAGAATGACTGCAAGTTCATACAAGGGTAAGCATAAATCTAGAGATCTGATTCAAGAATCTTTAAAAAATGCAATGTAAATGAGAAAGGAATAGAAAAAACTTACTTGGATGAATTCGGGACACATGAAAGATAAATCTCCAACCATTCCACCTTGAACAAGGCCATCTGCAACTCCAAAACAAGCAACAAATACACAAATTCCAATAAAATTTCCAATTCCTCCCTTTCCTGTTGTGGCTAGGTCCAACTTGTAACATAGAAAATTGATTATAGACAATAGTGATTAGGTGAAGAAAAACCATGAAAAGAGAGTTGTCCAACTTGTAACATAGAAAATTGATCATAGACAATGGAGATTAGGTGAAGAAAAACCATTAAAAGAGAGTACAAAAATGGCTGAGAGAAGAACTCACAAGAAGAAGTCCCAAAGTACTTAGGAAGAAAAGTATGTAACCAGCCAAGTTACGTTTCCTTGTATCAATCTTTTCCTCATTGTAAGTAAATATTGCCGCAGTTCCAAATGCAAAGGGTTGATAAACAAGGGTCAGCACCCGGGATGGATGGTAACACTTCAACAGAAGAAAATACTGTGAATTCTTCAAAAAATTTCGATTTAAGCATTTATAATAGTATGCTAAATAAGAACATCCATTCCATTTGAAGACAGGACAGCCACGGATATATGCTAAAAAGGAATAAAGAGGTTTCCTATGATCTTACCGGGAACAAATCATAGTAGTAATCTTCTATAGTCAGCAAACTATTCCATGAGACAAGGGATCCAAGTCCAAGAAACCAAGAAGCCACCATTGCCATATTTTTCCCCTGAAATTTAACATCAATTTCCTAGTAACCCAATTTGATAACCTAGGAAAATTCAAAAGAATAAAGATCAACATAAACCTCCAGCCTGCTTGGACTTGAAATTCCACTTGGATTAACACTATTCATGGCGGCTTCTCCTCTGTCGAAACCAGTAGTAAGTAAGTAAATATTGTTTTCAATCTACATGTATTCTTGACTTTTAATATTGAAGCTTTTGAAAAACTTGTTTAGATTGATGTAATTAAAGATTCATATAATCTTGTTGAAAACAACTGATTTAATCAAATAAAACCTGGGATTACCTCATTTCTCTCTATATATAAAAAG